>SCLF01157537.1:0-10296 GCA_004367975.1 Mesochordaeus erythrocephalus
CTAAAAAGGTTGCAAAGATTTCTTAATTGATCTTTCCAATCTTTTCATGATAAAGATGACTTGCAAATGGCTACACTCAAGAGCGCCACCAATTTATAAGTTGTAACTCATAAGTGAGTGTCGGTCCGAATTCTTTAATTTAATCTTTAAATCGGCGTCCCCCCTCCCTAAAATATGAAACCTTGTTTCTTAGTAGCCATGTGCAATAAATCCTACATGGGGCTCGAGCGCCTTTTTTTCTATCAGTTAAGGTTAAAATAATTTTATGTGATTGCAGTGAATAAAAGTTAAAATAAACAGAAATTATGCATAAATAACTGTAAAATAATTGGCATAAAATAATAAATAAATAAATGGCTCAATACAAACACAGTGAATTGGTGACACATCATTACACAATAACACCGTTTCTATTGACCTATTTTTTCTCATTTACCGCTCTATTTAATAAACCTATTAATGATTTAAAATGGATATTGTCCAAAATATCGAGATCATTGGCGTCTCTTTTTCTCTTTCTCGAATTTTCCGGTTCCTCATAATTACTTATTTCTTTTTCCTTTACTGACTTATTTTGTTTGAACGAAAGATGAGCTATTTGGTCGTCTATATCCTCGTCCCAATCATTATTTATATCTAAAATGCACTATTTTGAACACTCATTCGATAAAATATCCAAAATTGTCTCTTTCGAAAAATTTTCCGCAATAATTTCTAATTTCTTACTTTCCGGATTATTTTGAACTGGCTTAGATTGTTGACCTTTTAAGAATTCCTCCGAATCTAATTTGTCCAAATTCATCTCCAACAAAGACGAACTCACATTGAACGCTGATGACGCTAAAATTTTAATATCTAATGTAAATCGGCAAATTGTTACTATAGGAAAAATCTTAAACTTATCTCTTTGCATTTTTGTTAAGCGGTATAACTTCGCTAAAAGCGGTTTATACAAAGGGTCGGTTAGAATTTCTATCCCAGAAAGCGTTTTAGCTGTTTCCTCCAACTCATTAATCGCAATAAGAAAATCTTGGCCTTCCGCCTTGTTTTCTGATTCCGGAAGCTTTTCGATTTTTGATCCCAAATGTGAGGTAAAGTTATCCCTCTCATTATTTTCGTATTTCCAGAAACCAAAAATTCCAACTTTTGAATTTTAAATAAGATTTTCTATATAATTTTGAATGCTTATTTTTATGTACGCCTCAGAAACCAAAACTGAACTAAATTATGAAATTGTATTGCTCCAATCAATGATATAATAAATTACACAATAGCGAAGTACCAACTTTTTCGGTAACTTGTCTGCATATAGTAAATCTTAAAAAGTTTCGGTAAATCAACCTCATGAAATTTTAAGCGTGACGAAACGTGAATGTAAACATATTATGAACCAAATTTTGAGAAAATTACCCACTGACACATAGAGAATTCATAGAGCAACCTCGGAGAACTCCAACTAAATGACCTGTTGTTTTTAGACATGAATTTTAACAATTCTAACATAAACTTGGGAAACATTGCCCGAAACATGCCAAAATCGCCTTGTTCCGTACTTTTTCCAACTCAAAATTTACCAAAAACTCCATTAATGTATCCTTCGTATCGTACGTATTAATTTATGGCTGCAAACTTGCTGCATTTTACGTGAAAATAACTTTTGCTTTGAAAATTCTTGATCAAACTTTTCATTTCAAAAACTATTAAATCTAATGAATTGAACTTTACAATGATCTTGCATTTTTATACCATGTATATATGAAACGTTCGCAACTATTGTATTATTGGAAACAATTTTGAACAATTTTGAACAATTATTCAAATAAATCATCTTTCGTCCAGAAGGTTTTGAACTTAGTAATTGCAATGAAAAATGAATCAATTGTTTATTAGAGCTCTGTTGCTATCTTTTGCTATAACTACTCAAATTTTTAACAATTTTGTAGTTATATTTTTCCAATATATAAATTCTTACTTGGAAACGGTCGCTGAAAAACGGCATTTAAACCTAAATCCAACCTTATTATGACTATTACAGTATGGCGAACAACCAGCCACCTCGTGGACTGCTGAAGAAGCCGAACGAGCAGAAAAAGTTCGAGTGACACTCAAACGTAAACGGCGCGAAATTCGCAAATCCGCACGCGACCTTCAACTGGAAATGGCCTTGGAGCTGAAACAACGTGAAGCTGTAGACGCTCTTGACCTCATCGCCTATGGGTAAGTTTTTTAAACTTAAACGCATTTTGATTATTCTTTTTATGTCCAGTAAAGCTTAAAAAATCTATCATAAATTGATCACAAACCTCATTTAAACGTATATATCTAAACGTAAACATTGATTACTACCGGATAATTATTACAATTAAACGGTTTCAAATTCAATAATACAAAAACCTTCGATTTCTAGACATCTGGGAGTGGGCATAGCATCTGGGAGTGGGCAAAGCAATACTTGGTTCACCATGGAAGAGGGCATAGTTATTAACAGTGAGAACTGTAAATTTCTAAAAAGAGACTCTATAGGATTCGTTTCCGAACTTTCTTAAATCTCGATTTTCCGAATACTCGCTGTGAAAATTCAAACATTCCTTTTTTATCGTCTATATGAACTTGTCTCCTTAATTTTCACCATATTTATTATAATTCACAACTTCTTTATTTTCCAAATTTCCCCAATTTATTTATTATCTGGTTGAATAAATCCCTATCGAGATGTGATATAAAAACTCGATATTGATTCTCCTTCCTGAAAATAACAGAAATATTTTTTGTGAAAATTTCGTGACAATTCTTGACAAAACGTGAAACTTGCCTTTTTTTGAACCGCGAATACTCAGGAAATTTTTGACAACTGTTTGTAAAACGAACTACTCAGATAAAGATTCTTGTCTGTTTCCTGAGGGGTGGACACCGAAAGAGGGTCACTGGAAACTAATGTTTAAAGGAAATGCTGGGCCCGTACGGGTACAAATTCCCGAAAATGTTGAGGATTATTCCTGCAAACCTAAAGTTATGTGCCGACATAATCAGGACGAATTTCGAAACCTTATTTTCCAAAATCGAACGTTTCTAAGATTTAGTAAATTATAAATAATCCCGTAAATATGGTAAATCTAAACAATTTTTCCATATACTATTAAATGTTGTTATATGTACATTAAGACTATCAAATCTCTTTACTTGTTAGAATTTCTGCAAAATGTCGCTAACAACTTTTGATAAAATAGAAATCGTTATTATATTATAATAACACTGTTTCATAACTCCGTTTGTTTCCTTCCTATCTTCTTCACTTTTCGAACTTTATCCAGGATTCCTTCTACCGCTATGGGTTTTTTACAGTAAAGCCATATCTCATACTGTCTGTATCGCTGACGAAACCATCAGCCTCGTCCGGAATTTAGTTCGCCAGAATAATTCTTCCACTTTTGCGTTAAACGGCTTTTCGATGATCTCGTATGTCTTGATCATTTAAATTCCCAATGCATACGTTGCTCTTCAACTCTAATTAATGTTGTTGGGCTCGATATGCACGCTGCAACTGGTGCTATTTTCCAGACTTTACTGATGCAACTTCCGTTGCCCGATGTCAGTAAAGATTCCTATCGTTCCGGTATCATTCTACCCAATCACGCTGCTATCTTCGACTCTGAAGGTACTTTAATTCCACCAAAAAATTCAAATTTTTGAATTTTTTCCCACTTCTTCTTCCTTAAAATTTCTTAGAAAATTTTGTAACCATGGGTGGTCCTCCTCAAATACGAATAAATGTGGGCAAATTGGGACCTGCTACTGCCTCCCGCCTGAAAGTATATGTTCAGGTTAATATTCGTCCCTAAAAACCATTTTTTCTAAATGACTCGAACCTGCAACTCCTTCCAAAATTAATTTTCTTAAAATATTGCCTTTTCTAGGTAATCTTGGAATGCTCGCGACGCACAATGGTTAGTGACATAAAAGTTTATGAAGGAAAAACTTACTACTGTAATATTGCTTGTACCGAAAGCGGAAATTGGACTAGACCGATTCATTCCTGCAAAATGTATAAGCCATTTGCTGAATTTGACCCTCTAAGGATGACGGCTAGACATGAACTTCTCCTTGATCTAAGCAAATGGACTGGTCGTGAATTTCTTAAATTGATAATTAAGAATGATACATTATTTCATCTTATTTCACTCATTATCCACAAAATGTCACTTTTTTACGAAACGAATTTTTTAATTTATTTGTAATAAAGTGATATTCACCTTACTTACTTCAGCGTTAAATAAACTGAATTTCGTAAAATGAAAATAAACCCTATCATTTTAAAACAAATCTATAAGAATAACTGTAAACATTTATTAACATTTCTCCTTAAAGGTCTGTTTGCAGTTGTCATGACTGATATGCGTCCAATGAGCGTTTTTGAAAAAACTGCTGCTTGTCGTGAGGTTCGAACCGAAGTAAAAGAAAAACGTTGGCATCAGCTACGAGATCGAACGAATTATGCCAGATTGTGGCGCGACTTCGGCATCAATCAATTACGAAATTTCCAATACGATTTGGAATCGCTACAGTTTGAGTTAAATCGAACTTGGGAATTGCCCATAAGTGAAACTTAAAAAGTCTAAAAATTTTGACTTTAGGTAATATTTTACTGTCCTTATTTTTTCTCACTCTTTCCCTTATTAAATAATAAATAGTGTTGCGTTTTTTCTTCACTCTAACTATTGTATTTTATTTAACATATTTTCTATTTCAGATTTAATCGAATATTTGACTCCAACCGAAATGGTTTTTATCAAAACCGAAACATTACTTAGATATTACCTAAATTTTCACCTTTTGCAGGTCCAGAAAGAAATGCTTTTAAATCCATGCTACCTCTTTCTGATCTGCATTTGTGATTTAGTTAATTTCCCGAATTATCGAATAATGTTTCTTATATTCGACATTTCGAGCAATAGCTTAATCAGTAAAATTTTTGATAATATTTTCGTGAAACGAGAAAATTGTTACGATTGGGAACATCACGAAGAAGTTGGCGATATTTGGATGTGGATAACGTGCTGTCCGCATCCATGGTTTTGTAATTAAAGCAGAGTTAGTATAACTCGATGGAATTGGGTAGGATAAGAACTCTCCAAATGACTAGGTTCAATATTAAACCAATTTTTCCTTTGCCTCTGGCCGACTTAAACACGATTTTAAGTTAAATTGGCGTTTTCAAACTTTGAGTGATTGGTCATCATTTTTTTAATAATCATTTGAGGTTCGGTAGTTAAATGGGATTATCTGTTTCGGTAACGGACAATCTCAGGTAACTATAAAAATCCTATTAAGCCAGGATAGTTGTTATAACAACTCTTACCCTTTTCTGTCTCTTAGAATGAGCTAAGTTGGTTATCAGACATATAAGGCAAGTATGAACCCTATTTTTAAACTGCTGAAACTGAAAGAAAACTACGTAATTAAATCCTTAAAATGTCAACTTCTGTACATATTTTTATAACTTCTTAAAAATCTGTATATATTACCTCCTTATTTTTATAATAAAACTATATTTTTATATTTTAGATTTGTACATAATCTATTTTTTTATTACATAGTTATATTTTTTTATTAAATAACTTGTAAATATTTATATTTCTTTCTGTAAAACCTATTACTCGAGCTTTTATCAAGCATTTATTAAAAATAATTTCAAAAGTTGACACTAAAGTATTAAAAATGTTACGAAATTTCAAATATTTATCATAATATTTATTCTCATGAAATACTACGGACCAAATTATACTTCGTAAAAATAACAGAGAACTCTGGAATAAGACATTTTCTTGTAAAAATACTCAACACGCATTATAGCTTGTATTATATTATTTAAGCAACTGCAAGGTAGCGCTCCGGCCCGACCTTGCACTTGAGTGTGTTTAAAAATTGGTGTGAATTTGTGGTTACTTTCCTGATGTTTAGCTTTTAGATTTATTAGAAAATTCACGCCTTATTTGGGGGTATTTTACTGTCTTATTTCGATTCCATTAAAATTACTGTATATTGTTCACATTTTGTCGTTTATAGACGGAGTGGCTCCAATACCCCAATCTATTGATTTACATAATTATATCGACTTGAACTTTTTGTATTTTAATACTTGAAAAACAGTGAACTACATATATTTGGTAAACACGATTTTTATTACTAGACTGGATGATTGAAATGTAATCTTAATACGTGTAATTGATTTACTATTAACAACAATTTTGGTGAGCAACGAAATTTATTCCAAACAAGATGTTTTCACGATGATTCAGATATTTGTATCCTAACTAAACTTGGTTATTTTTCAACTTTTCTTAAATTTGACATAAAAAGTCAAACTGTTTACAAAGAGTGACACCTTTTTTCATACTCCTCAACAATTATGCTTTCTGAATTATTATTTTAAGTTATGCAAATGCCTTTTGTTTCAAACACAAACTACCAGAGCTGTTGAGCGGTTGACGGATTTCGTTGACCGCCGGAACGTTTAAAATGAACAATAGCTGGGTAGAATTGGCTACTGCGAATCGGTCAGATACCCAGACTTAGGTTAACTTAAATCTGCTATCTAGAGCCCATCTATTTTGTGTAACATTTTGGTAGAGCCATGTGCCTACTTTTTCTTTTCATAAATGTACCAAAATAGTGGCGAAAACGTACCCGTATTAATACAAAATATACCCGTATTAAATACAAAACGGGCAGCATTTAGTATAATATAATTAGTATAATATTTAGTATAATATGGATGTCAAAAATATCTAATAGATGTTTACGAATTCAGCTTTAAACGTTACCTGTCGTGTCAGGGTGAGCCGTTTTCGGTCACATCTCAATTTCTGTTTTTTCAAAATTATGATTCGAGACAACTTATAATCTGCATAACCATTTTTATTTTTACCATAGAAGTCATTAAATTAATGAAATTCTATGAATTTAAACTGCATAAATGTTAAGGATAAATGTCACTTATTAATTTTGTTGCATTTTTTTTATAAAAACCCGGTTTAGTTATTTTACATGGTCGAATTAAATTTCTAGTTCTAAAAACTGGAGCTTTATCTTCAATAATCTCATCTAAATCTTGTAAATCAGATTTCTGAATCATAGTGAAATCCTCCGTTAAAATAGAAGGTATCGAATTAGCTTTCAATCGACCTTCTTTCCTTTCTATGGGACTTTCCGGGCCTTCCAAATTGTCTACCAAATCATATTTCGGCATTATATAACTTGGTGTAAAATCAATTTGTGTCATTACCTTGAAATTTTTTTTTTCTTAGACATATTAACGTTATTTTCATTCGGAAATTCTGAGTTAATATTATTGCATAAAAATGCAATCTGATTACCTTTCGTAATCACTGTACTGATACGGATAAAGCTAATCCGTCTGGATTTTCCGCCTCCCAAATTTGTATCTTTTTTAGCTAACAACTTTTGATCTCTAAAATCGATCCTAATTACTTTCCAAATTTGTGGTCCACTGTTTTTATCAAAAGGGGTATTGAGCTTGACGAAATCGCCTGGCTCAATAACCTGATGACCTTATTTAACAGGTAAACTATAACTTCTCGGGATAAGTGTTAAAGATTTTGATTTATTTGAAATTTTATTGCGTTTTTGTTGGGATTCTTTTTTATTTAATCGTTGTTTGATTAATTTCTGAATAAAATCCTTAGCTTCAAATTGGTATAACTTATTATCACGCATCTGTCTACCTGTGAAAATTTCGGCAGTCACCAATGACTGAATTACTTTTACCAATTTCCAATTGTAAACATAATAATGGGTCTAATGGTGTATTTTGTAAAAAATGTGCTAAATATCTAGAAAAATGGCTCAACCTGCCATCCAATTCAGCAATGTTATTCTTAGAAAACGAGTTAGATGTATGTGTGATAATAACCGTATTGAAATACTTTAAAGACTGTGTAATTGTATCTGACGTATGCCACGCTGCCTTATCGCATCTTAATTCAATTGTAGATGCATAAGTTGCATGCGGGCATAAAGCCACTTTTATCACTGCAATTAGTGCAACGAACTTTTCACCATTTATGTGCCTAGAAAAGGTATTGCAACCATAAATCTAGACAATGCTTCAGTTGCAAGTAAAAATTTAAAAACTTTAGAATTATGAGTTCTAGTTACCTCATCCACTAAGATTTGAGAGAAAAATTCCGTGGGAGGTATTATAGATTTTAATTTAATTTTTGCGAAATTTCTTTCGCATTTTTGCAGAGTACATTTTATACATTTTTTAGTAAATTGTTCTACAAAAAATCTTAACTTTTCTATTTCGAAATGCCGATTAGTTTGTTTTACTAATTGCGTTATTGTATGATGTCCCACAGTATTATGCACTGCTGCAATTGCGATATAGGCTGCAGATTTTGGAATAGGAATAAGCACACTGGAAATTCCATTTAAGTCTTTATTTATATATAAAACGCCGTTGCGTAAAAAAGGATCTTTCTTTTCCCAAATAGTAGATTGTTTTCTCATACTTTTTGGGAAATTTTCTCTTTTGTTATGAATAGCCATTATAATGGCTTTAAGAACCGAATCTTTCATTTGTAAATTTTTAATGAGCTCTGGTTGGGCCATAAAGTTTTCCAAATTGAGATTCTGTTCTTGAATGATGATGATATTAACAAAATTATTGTTCTTTGTCTTGAACACTTCTATGTCTGGTCTTTCACTCGGATTTCCTTTGAAAAATAGAACATCTTCGTTAACTGTGTGTATAGTACTGCTGCATAAATGGCTTATCTTTTTATTAAATTCTAAACCATGATCTTTAAAAAGTGGAATGTTTGCAGAACGGCACACTTGGCAACTACTGTTATTTTCGCATGTATTTTCGTTTTTGAACAAACCCATTCGTGACATATAGTCCACGAACATCAATTTTGTAGTCACGTTGGATGAGTGAATTATATTTAAATTTAACTCCCTCATATGCCAAAACGCGCTATTTATTGTGACGTCTTCACTTGGACAGACATTTCATCTAAACTTTTTCCATAACAATACTATACCCCTACTATCAGTAATGACTGTAATGGGTTTAACTAATTGTTCCAAGGAAGGTTTAAACGCCATAATCATACTTTTACGTCCTAAAAGTTCGATATGGCAGGACGATAAAGGAAACTTCCTTTCTGTGTCTTTACGTGTTCTAGAAAAGAAAGATATAATTCGTGGATTATTATCTTTTATCTGATAGATAAATCCCCCTGTTGCTATATAGGATGTATCGACTACTAGCACAGTATCTAATTTGTCTTCAAACGGATATGTTGATATAAGTTTTTTTAAAGCTTGTTTTGATATTTTAAAACCATTTATTAACTCCTCATTTATTACTATTTTATCCTTGGTATCTCCTCTTGCGTATAATCTAAGTGGTCTTAGTACTTCCGAGCTTTTGTTTAAAAATCTCGCTAAAAATGCTATCTGACCAATATAAGAACGCATTTTACCTACTGTTGTAATGGTAGATAATTCTATTTCTTGGATTCTAGCGTTATAATGAGGGTTCGGAGCTATTATACCTTCGTTTATTTGGTAACCAAGAAAATTATATGTCTGAAATAGACAAAAACACTTGCTAACTTTTAAACGCAATCCGTATCTGCGACAAGTGCGAAAGAAAGCTTCTATTGTTTTTAATTATGTTTTCCATCTATAGTACTTTGTAATATGATGTCGTCCAAAAATTCGAAATTTCCAAAATTTCCAAAATATTCGCATCAAAACTTGAATTACTTCTTGGGCCGCTGGCGCCCATCCTTGCGGAACTCGACTAAAACAGTACGTTTCCAAATCGGGAATGGAAACACAGAAATATGGCCATAAGCTTCTATGCAATCTAACGCAGTAGTAGCACTCTGCCAAATCTGCTTTAAAAGTTAGTCCTTTTACTGAACCCGTAGCAGCAAAATTTAAAGCTTCCTCGAGATTATCTGTGGGTAATCCCTTATAGCTTGTATAGTCATTAACTGGTTTAGAATTAACGACTATTCTCAGCGCACTCAAAATATCTAATGAAACTCCTTTTTCATCTTTCTTCCGTATTGGCATTATTTGGAGAATATTTTTTGGTTCAATATTATTATCTTTTACATCGACCAACACGCCATTCGCGATTTCGGATAGAGATTTTTTTAACACAGCTTCTTTCGTAGTGTTGTTAAATTGTTGTTGACCAACCCTTGTTCTAGATGTCAAGCCTGTAATGATTCCATTTATCTCAAATTCTTTGCCTGT
>SCLF01157648.1:0-10295 GCA_004367975.1 Mesochordaeus erythrocephalus
CTATCAGACTGGCTAAAAATCCTGACCCGGGTATACCGCGGTTTTGATAGGGGGAGGGGGCCGACCTGGTTAGGTGTGTGTATATATAGATGAGGAGAATACCACGAGAAATACGAGGTGCGGATGTGACTCTTGACTTAGTGTATGGTTGTCCTGTTAGTTACGTTACATCTGACCGAAGAGTGATTTTACAACTCAATGTAATTTTATTAACGGTTGGGAAAAAGGCATTTAAGGTTGGACTTTAACTAATGCAATTACATTTTTCTTAGTGGATATTTTTAAGTGTATCGAGATATAATAATTGCGTGTAAACTTATAACAGATGCACATCTTAGCTGATGTTTCATGAACTTGGGGCCGACAATATTACTGAGATGTTGCTGTACAATAAGTTTAGTTTGACATATACTGCCATGGTGAGTTAGTGCTCATATTTAAGATAGTGGAACCAATTAGCATGTTATAGTAAACATTTTTTATAAGGGCAGCATTTTTTTATTTCGTTTTTTACTTCGTTATTTTTATGGACTGGATCTTATCTCTTGAAACTAGGCGGATACGAGAATTTGTACCGCATTTGATCACCCCAGGCTTACATAATATTACACGTGTACGCATTTCCACAAAATTACTATCTTGTCCCGCAAAATCAATATAAAATAAAACTTGCATTGATCTGTAAACAAGTTTTACAAAGTAGCACATGCGAGGCGTATTCCCCCCATAGTTCCTATAAATCGGAAGTTAATTTTAGCGTGTTTTTTGACGAAATTACTAATTGAATGATGATTTTTCACCATAAATTTAACTCGCATCCTTGCAATTTTGCGTATATAACCGGAAGCCTTACATTAGGGATATGAGGACTAGTTTCAATGTAAATTATTCAGTATAGTTGCTGACAATAAAGTTGATTGCGTTAATCTGCTGCAAGCATATTTCAGTTGCTTACATTTGCTGCTGATTGCAGTCACTACGTTTGAAATCGGGTTATCCTTGACCATTTCGAATGAAAACTATGGAAGTATATCCACTTTTCGCGTGATTTTCAGTTCAAAAATAGACATTAAAACGATGTGATTTTAACTGACAACACCCAAGCCAATATTTCATCGTCTTTAACCAGTAGATACCATATCTGCCTCTTCTGAGGCAGGGCGTCTCTCTAATTTTTCTCGAAAGATATTCGTTGTATCTTTTTCAAATTTTGCACGATTAAAGATGTATACATTTCCTACCTAATGGTGTGTCTATGTTACAAAATCTATTGGTTTGGGAACAATAGCGGCCAATTGTAGCTTTGTGCAAAGTCATTTGTTTACCTTTAAATACCATTTTCTCAGCCGTAAATGAATTTTTTGAAGTAAAAAAAAATATTAAATTTTAGCGGTGTATCCAATACAACAACAAAAATTAAGTTCCAATTACTTTACTATAATACGCCAAAAAACATAATTTTTATGTCGCTCCTTCTATAAAATTTTTCGGCTGCACTTTATTCTCTAATGAAGTTTTTTATCGCTCTATTTTTTTATTCCTGGCACGTTTTGTAATCTCTACCGAATACCCATGAATATTTTAAAATAAAATGTATAACATTGCAAAGCTAAGTTTTCATTCGTTCAATGTGTGCATTAACTTTGGAGATCGTCATCTAGAAACGGCACATTAGGAGCTAATTAATCTTATCACTGAACGGAGTGACTATTTTAAAATAACATTTATATTATTAGATTGGTAATGAGTTAAAACTTAATCGTGCCAAATTTTATTTAATGTCTGATAGGAGAAGAAGTTGGTGTCCCGCTTTTTCACAGGTTTGAAAAAATGTACCGCTTTTTGCGAATTTCCATCTGGTTACCCTAATAGTATTATATATTTATCAATAAATGATTAATATATATTTGTATAATGGTAAGAGTCGTGCTGTCCCTTAATTGATGACTAATTAATCTTTGAACAATATCTCGCAAAGTATTGCCCCGTTCAGTGCTAGACTGTTAAACGTAGTAAGGATGGAAAGATAGAGCGAAAGAGAATTAAAACTTAGCTTTTCAACGTTATAAAATATATGCATGGGTATATTCGGGAGAGATGACAAAATGCGTCAAGAATACAAAAAATAGAGCAAGAGAGAAAACTTCATTAGTCAAAAAGTGCGGTGGCTATTCTCTCGGCCATACCATAAAGGCTTCTTCCTAAGTGCGCGACTGAACCCTTAGTTAATTAACGATGAAAATTTTATTAACACATATTGATTAGTTTTCAAGAGAGATGGAAACGAAGAGCAGGGTATTACCACACCTGCCTTAAAAGAGGAAAAAATCTAAGGGAAAAAAGAGAAATGGTATCTACTGGTTAAAACGTCAGAGAAAATTTAGTAATTCTATCATTGATTTTGTACGCCCAAACCCGATTAAAGGCTACAATTTTATACATCTCGAGAATTAGAAATCTTTTTAGTTTTCTCTGTTATTACGTCTAAACTAGGGCTAAAGGGGCATCGGACATATACAATTTCGAATAGAGTTAGCTTAGAATAAAGCTGATTGTATCCTTCAGCTTGCCTGCATATTATGGTAGCTTGTATTTTCAGCAGCTGATAGTTATTACTAGTGACTTTTGACAATTTAGGGTGAAAATTAACGCATTTTGTTTGCATTCAGTACACAATTTCCGGTCCGAAAATTGTAGAAAAATGATCTAATTGCGAAAACGATAATAACTAAGCTTTCTTTGGGTCAGAAAAAAATACGGAATTTGTACGGATCTGCTTCGTCATCACCGTAATCAATTAGGTCCCCAAAATTATATGGAATAGGTTCTCTTTCTTCCAACTCTTCATCTACACTAAAGTTTAATTTATGTCTATTTTGGAGAGTGTTATTCTTATTATATGATTAGTCAATAGTCCAGAAAACGATATACGTCAAAACACAATTCACCTGAAAAAATTCGTAAACGGTGAAATCAAGGTCACTATCAACTAAAATTTTCACTGATCAAGTTTTCAACGAAAATTTTTGGATTTTCATTTTTAGGTTGTAATTTTTGGCCGAATTTTTGGCTCCAAATCTGCTAATATAATTTATCCGGAAGCAAATTTGTCTTCAATCGTCGACTACTACAGTACGTGGGCAATAATATTTGAAGTCGGTATTTCGTTGTTAAGGTTACACAACTTGTTTCTTCGAATTAGAATTAGGTTTTCAATTATTATTTATCGGGAGCTTTCTGCAAGAGAACTCGATCATCCTCATTAAATATTTAACTTGAATGTATTACTTGATCTAAAATGCCGAAGAGAATTTCCCATTCTAAATCTCAAGTTAAAATTTTAAAACATGTACTCCTGTGAAATAGTTCTAATAAGTTCTAAAACCATAAGGTTTGGTTTTATCCACACTTAACTCATAACCTGTTGGAATATGGGAGAATAGAAGTATTGACATGTCAACACTATGTCATGACATCACACGAAGGAATAGGGATGGTGTCACATGCTACTAATTTCGTATGACGGTTCTGCCAAAACCCCTATAAAACTCCTATATAAAACCCCTATATAATAGTGTGCATTAAACAAACCACTCGTGGATATTAGAACTATTTCACAGGAGTACTAATTTTTTAGGTTTTAACTTGGCATTCGGAATGAATATAACGGAAAACTGGGCAATTATTCGCAAAGATCTCCCCGAAATTCTAGATTAAGTAATACATTAAAGTTAAGTAGTATTGCCTGCAAACCGTGGTTAACTAGAGTGCAGCAATGGTGTACTGAAGATTAGTCTATAATATTGTACCAATTTCCGACCAAAGTAGTTTCTCTAGGGAGTGATCCGAAAATAGAAAAATCTAGGTAAGCTATGTTTACCTATATTTCTGACTGGTTGCCTGCTTAACCAATTCTTAACCAGCATTCACCTAGTCTTAATTATATATAATATACTATATATTAAAAGAATCTTTAAATATAGGTCAGCTTCTCCAACAGAGTGAATCGGTCGTGGTCTATTTGTATAATCACAAGTCGTGGAAGTCGTTGAAGATTGCGCGAGTATTTGAAGAAACTGTTTTATACTTTTCTGATGAAGAAATTAAATGGTTCGCAATAAATTGTGCCTGGTCAAAATGTGGTAACAACTTTCAACAGGAGTCTCTACCTATAGTACAGGTACACTTCACATAAATACTGCGTATTGGGGGATCTTTATTGATCATGCTACAAAATGTTCTCTACCCGAATACATTTTAAATATTGAGCTCGTGAAGAATCAAACAAGTTAGGGTATGTTTGTTTTTGAACTCGAAAAATGTATACTAGTTTCGTACTCCAATATTCAGTCCATCATTTTTTCATCGTAATCTTCGGGATATATTTTTTTATAAAAGCGTAAGGATATGCTAAATACTATTTCAGTTTTATGTGAAGCCAAGGACTGCAAATGCGATCAATGCACCAACAGTTATGAAAACAGACCTATTCTCACCAACTGAGATGGTAGAATTCATCAGAATAAATTTGTATCCAGTTAAAATGATTTATAGCGCAGATGATTATTTTGGCATAAAAAGTGAGGGTATCAAAAATTTACAAGTGAAGGGCAATTTGTTTATTTCCCCACCAGGCAAATGGTTTGGTCATTTTACGGATAGAGAAAGTGGACTCTTCGAACTTATGCACGAAATTCGTCTGATTAGAAAGTAAGAAGTTAATTAGATTCGTATAAATTAATATAAAGTTTAAAGCAATTGGACCATTGGAGCATTTTTCTTGCTTTACAATCGAACTCTTACGGAAGAAGCTCACAGCCATGTAGATCTATATTCTCAGTATGTTAGCTTCAATATTTCCAGAATATTTGGCGAACTGACGCTATTGAAGCACAATCGCAATGATGCTTTTCACTTGGTAAATAATGGCGATATTACCGGCAGTAAAAATAATTTCATATGGAAAAGGGTTGTACATTATTAGAGTAATTTCGTGGTATTTGCGTCAATGTTCAGTCTGGTCATGGATATTATTTAAACTAAATATGATGCCTTCTATAATCAAAACCTTATTATATAATCCCATTCATATGGTAGGAAAATGTTCGAAACATGATAACTCATTTTTAGTGAATCTACAATGATTTCGTGCGTCATATGTCCATACTATAACTTCTGATGTATTCCAAATCAAGCTGGAGTTTGTCTAAGCAATTTTCCATCGGGGACTATCGACTATGGCTTGAAACCATATAAGGAACTTAGCAGAATCAATGCTTTGCAATTGTAGTCGTATGTAGTCAAACAAAAGCAATCTATATTTGTTTAAACTCGTTTTCCGTAGTTGTACTCCCCTTTATCAATATGGTAAAAATGGTTTGCTTCTTTATATATACCATAATACATGATAATTTTGTGTTCTTGCGCTTTAATATAATGGGTGTGAGGAAGGCTAGAATCCGCGCGAATCTTCCCGTGCACGATTGAAAATCAGCTGTTGTTGTTGGTGATTCCATATAACATTTCCTGAACGTTTCTGGTTTGGTTCGGCAGCCATTTTCCTCTAGACAACAGTAGTCGTTCCTGTCATGTTGGGCTTCCACCTAGCTCATCCCAAATCTTTCACTGTAATGTATGTACATACTGTTTTCAGGCTATTGTTTCTTGCTACGGTGACTATCACGGTTGACATATCCTCTTCCGTAGTACCACATCTGCATTGGTTGAAATGATATGTTTCTCTTATTAGCCATGGCTCGAAGTTTAGCCGGACCTTTGATTACTAACTCCAATTACGTCCATAGTCTGATCATACGTCAGTTTCAAACTTTGTTTATAATTCGTTCGATGAAGTATGTTGACTTCTGTAAATTGCTACAAACGCTTATTCCAAGCTCTAAAATTCGTAGTATTTTCTTTATTTCTTTCGCAAACAAATACATGTAATATCACTATAGCTGTCACAATACCGAATAAATTTCAAACATTTCTAACTCATTATAGATAGTGCAGAGCTAACGAATTGAGTGAAAACCTTTTGGACCAAACTGGAATCGTATAGTACTTTGGTGCTATGTGAAATCTCACGGAATAAAAATTCCCGTTCATCATTTTCTTATAGATGTAAGCTTAGTGTGCATACGGATTTATATGATGAAATGAACCTCTAAAATATCTGACGATATTAGGAATCGAACCTGGGTCTACCACTGAGTTACCTCGTTTGACGACCTATACGATTAATATTAGATCATAATATAAATTCACCGAGGGTATTAACGAGGCTCTTATATCTATACTATCAATACCTTACATCTCCTCAGTATCGAATAACAGCCGAGTTAGCGGTTTATATGTTGATTGCCATGGTGGACATATCGCACGGTCGATTTACTCTATAAGCGTTATTCCCCTCATAATGAAGTCATATTTATCTTTATTATAAGGTTGTTAACGATATAGCGTGACCATCAATAACCCAAATAAAAGATAAATATAAGCTACAATCTACATCGATGGGCTTACCTACCATCTTAATATCCTAACCGAACAAACCCCGTTGGTTAGTCATTTGGCTTCTAGCCATTAATTCTATAATGGTTCATATGATCAGAGTATCGAGGCTCTTATATCTGTACTATCAATATACTACATATCAGTTTAAGCACATTTCAGAACAATGAAACCAACAGGACTTTTCTGTCTAGGTTTCGTCCTCTATCACTATGGAAGTTTGATATGTAAAATCAGCGTGCTAAAATCAGTGTGCCAAAATTACCCCGTAGCGGTAAAATAATGAAAACAGACTTCATGTGAAACTCGCGTAAACGGTTCCGAGTTTAGGGTAAGTACTGCCTACAGCGAGTTAAGCATCTGCGAACTATGTATATCATTCGTATTTCCATCGATAGCGTCAGCGGTGATACCTGCATTATTGTTTACCACATCACGTGATGTTCTCTTTTCGTTTGAAATCTTGTTGTTTAGTGAGTTTTGAAACATAATAACGTATTTGTATTGAACCATTAAACAATCTAGCAATATTACACCTAAAGGTTCGATTCGACTGCCTCTTTACAGCAGAATTGTCTACTTGTTATCTTGATCTACTTCCCCATGATGTACTGGTATTAACCTGTATATTTCCCGGCTCAGGATCTCTAAAATGAAAGGTGAGACGGCGTTTATCACGCATTGAGATGCGTTTTGTATTCGAATCTGTCCACATAGGTCGGATGCTATCATGGTGCTGTTTGTGACCACAAGCGTCTACTTGAATGTAAGAACCCTATGATCGGCTATACGGGAACAGGACGCAGCCCAAAGCGGCCTTAGAAACAGTAAATCCGATCTCTCTTGGTACTTAACCCCGGCAGCTCAACAGTAAGTACTACAATATATCGTCTGAATCTATTATTGATTTTGTTGTTCTTTATTCTTCATCGTGTTCGGAACTTTCACCCAATTGAAAATAATATTTCCACGAATAAGTGAACCGAACACCAGAACGAGCAACGAGACGAACAGTTTGAGGATACTTATTTTTCATCATCGAAAATACACCAGGATTTATCCTACCGCTTTCTCAAAGTCAATAGCGCACTAAATAATTTAATTCATTTGCAGCAACTTTGTGGTTTGGGTTTTTTTTATCATTTTTAATTAGTGAACACCGGAAATCTACCTCATTAACATATGTTTCAATTAAACCACTGAACCCTATTCGTACTCGGTGATAACTTTCCTCCTTTGTATTTTTTAACATAACTTTTTACAAAATATACATTTTTGTTTGATGTCGGTTTGATGTCGGTTTCCTCAAGTGGTAGCACGTTTGCAGAAACAGACGCTTACTGGAAACCTTTTAAGAAGGGGGCAAATCAAGCTTACCAATTATTAAGTAACGGTGCTTTGCACTCGTAAATAACATTATTAGTTCTTACAATTTATTAAAGGGCAGTTTAAGACAAAATTAAAAATCACTGACAATCGCAAGTCTGTTTAAAATTAATATCGTGACCAAAGTAGATATTTTCAAAAGAGAACAGTAATTAATATAATAAAATTTCGGGAAATGACTGACGATTAAGAAGATTATCGGAGGGTGAATGCTTTAAAGACCAAAATAAACGCTTGGTAGAAACGGCCAGCAAGGGTCTTCCGAAAGAGGTAAACATATCTCCAGATGTCCCAAGAAAGGGACTTGTGTATCACGAACAAGGTGCGAATGTGAGTCAAAGTACGAAAACACTATTTGAAAAGGCAAAAGAGAGAGCCAATAAAGTCCTAGCGATCTGCGACCAAGAGGATAATACCTTGATAGAAATGATAGAAAGGAAAAAGAAACTTCAAGCTGGAACGGTCCCAGTTGGAAAAGTTAGATAGACAAGATATAACTGAAACGTTGGCAAATGGTAGTAAGAAATATTCTTGTAACACATTCAAACTTTGAAAAGTTCCAAGACAAGCCAACAAAAATGGCCCAGAAAAAAACAAAACCTCGCGCGAAAGTAATAGGGGAATATCCAATACTTAATAGAGGAGATCAGTACTTTCAAAAATGGATAAGTGCACCTGCGTATTTAGACAACATGTTGCCCGATATGGAAAATTATCGCGACTTATATCTGCTAATCTACAAAATCCTTGCAGACGACCAGGAATATGCTTATCATGAAAAACTCACAGACTTCCTTACAAGGTATATCCTAGACACTTACTCGGTATATACAGCCTTTGTCACAGCTACGATAGTGGACCTGAGCAAGCAAAATAACTCCATAAATCACCCTCGTGCACATATGATAGGACAAGTAAACCACGTCCTTAAAAATACAGATGTATTGGTCTCAGACGCAACAGTAGCATCAACGAAGCATATGGGGCGAATGAAAGTGATGGCGTATACGCCATTAAGGGGTAAAATTAATGAAATACATCGGCAAAGGGCCTATGGTGATGATCTTCTTCTAAACGTAGCCAAGTTTCCCTACAAATAGTTTCAACTACTTCATACCAAAACTGGAAAACCCAGATGTGCCAAAAAGGCAAGTTCAACATGCACTCTTAGAATAGGAATTCTTAAAAAATTTTATTTTAGAGCGACGGAACCGGAAAATAATGCAAAGTATGTTTTCAGTAGTTATGTCGAAGTTATGTTAGCGATAGTTGGCACATTGACTATGTAGTAATTTGTTCCAATGACTTCTGGACTCCTCTGACAATATTCAGCGACGATTAAAGACATACATAGCATTTATCCTCAAAAAGCC
This sequence comes from Mesochordaeus erythrocephalus, assembly GCA_004367975.1. Lineage (NCBI taxonomy): Eukaryota > Metazoa > Chordata > Appendicularia > Copelata > Oikopleuridae > Mesochordaeus > Mesochordaeus erythrocephalus. The sequence continues at coordinate 9,273 of SCLF01157648.1, forward strand.
CAATTGGGCGGAAAATTGGCCAAAAATGTATGATACAAAACTAAGAAGGACTCTTTAATTTAATCAACTTTAAGACCAAGCCATAAAGAGCCTTATACAGCAATCATAGGGACTTGCAAGAGGAGCAGAAAATAAGCAGTACATTGCCGACATTATCACGCTAGTTGCGGAATTATAATAAATGATTCTCTCAAAAAAACATGCCAAAAATTCAGCATTAATAAAAAATTATTGAACAAAAACAAGTCACGCTTGCAAGTAAACAAAGTGGTTGAACGCATACATGAAAGGCAAATTTGCAATAACTGACTATATAAGCGAGGTTAGTGAGTTTATTATGAGTTAGCCAGGAAAAGTGTATTTTATTGATTCAACCCAAAAGGAAACCTTTTTTTAGTATCAATAACCGAATAAGTCGCAGTCGAAAAAGGCAATATTTAGAGTGCATTTCTTCAGGTTATATAAGGAATAGAAACTAGTAGTTTCAAAATTACGTAGCTGAAGCTCTGGGTCATTATGGGAGAATCAATCAAATCACTCAAAATATTAGGAGTATTTTCTAAATACTATTCAGAGTAAAACTCTTCGAATATAATTCACTAAGAGTCAAAATAATAATCTTTCTTATTGATAAGTGTCAAACTATGACTCTTTTCTGACAATGTAAGACGAGAGACTCTTCTTTTAGTAGTAAATGTCATGCCCCACTATAAGAGATGGATACATTATGAGAGTAAAGACTCTTCTTTACCGTGAATCGTAATATTAAACTCTTCAAATATAGGCTCACTAAGAGTCAACTAAGACTCTTTCTCCTTTCAAACAACTTCTTTAATAGTATGTGTCACTATCTACCCTAGGAGATGGACATCTAATAAGAGTAAGACTTTCGAATATAATTATAACAGTCTTCCAAGACTCTTGTTCGTTTAGTAAGAGTCACATTAACTCCCACGCTGATTTGGGACCAAATTTGGTCCCCGTTTCTCTATTTGACAATTTTTTGATTCACCGAAAAAAAAA
>SCLF01157759.1:0-10295 GCA_004367975.1 Mesochordaeus erythrocephalus
GAGAGCTACCAGTCCGCCAGAGACTCTACATTGATTAAGACAGAATAAACTGTAATTATTCAATGTCTAAACTAACGAGTCTAAAACATGGGTAGTAAGAAAATATTTTTTTAAATTTCATTTTAGGGCTATAACTGGGTCACGTGATAAGAATTTAGGGACATACTTCCCGAAGTCACATTTCTTACTTCTAGTGGCTATAATTACATACCAAATACCCTTAAAATTTTATGTTATAGGGTTTGACTTCACGATCAGTTTTACATTACCAAAAGTGCGCACAATTATTTCTGCTCAAGTTATGGGAAGTGGCAATATATTGCAATTTGGTAAGGTGGGCAATACATAATTTTGTATCGTCACGGTTAAGGAAGTAAATAGTGCTTTACATGAGTGAATATTGATGCAAATAATACATAATAGTCAATATGTCAAAAAATAATTTTTATTAAAGGTTTATGGTTTTCTCTTGGTTTTTCTGGGTGTTTTGGATTTGTTGCGAACAGTACTCATCTGACGCCCCCCGCTTTGAACTGATGACGACGCCGACTGCGCTGATTCGACCGTTGTCGTTGAAGCGACTGGAAGATGGTTTTGCTCCTTTACGGTCAATTTAGAGTCTTTTGATACTTTACCGTCGAGGACGTCACCTGAATTGATACGTTTAATTGAAAATGAGGTTATCTTGACACGTGCACATGGGAGTTTAAATTCCACATCTTTAATTCCTGTGCACCCCTTGAGCCAATTTTGACTTGTGTACCAGTTTTTCGCGATTTACTAGAAACTTTTACGGCAATTTTAAGATCCGAAGTACACCCGCACTTCAAAAAATGTAGGTACCTTGGAATACCCAACAAATGACACGTGGGAGACTTACGTATGTAGACGTTTTATTATAATTTGACTAAGTTATCGACCAGCCATTTTTTTATCTGGCAAATAAACATTGACGCTACGTGTTCTCTCAGAAAATTGATTTAATCGTTTACGAATTCCAAGACGTGAATAGTGATTTAGTCTACTTCAATTTTCTAGATATTAGTTGTCGCATTGTTGATGAATAGAAATAAGAGTACCCGGACACGAAAATAGTTCCCTATACCAAATTTAACCCAGTAGTACAATGTGAGACGGTGGTCTTACAGGCTTAATTTGGTGTGTGAAAGAGGTAAAGTTAACGAGACTTAGTGGGTTTGATAGAGTTTTCAGAATGTCCAAAATTAGACGCCTTCAGACAGCTAACCCCCTCTAAGGACAAAACTTGAGTCAAATATAGTTGACTCAAGTTAGTGAACATACTTTACGATCTTGACATGTTTTCTAAATCATAATCAAACCGAAAAGTGAAAAATTCGTGATTTTGTCACTTTTTGAAAATTTGTACCATTTAAGTGACGGATTGGCTCGAAAGTGGGTTTATTCGACGCGCCATGACTCAAGATTCCATTCTTCTATGGATCGACCCAATAAATGACACTTAAATGGACCTAAAAAGGTACAAATATTCAAAAAGTGACAAAATCACGAATTTTTCACTTTTCGATTTGTTTATGATTTAGAAAACATGTCAAGATCGTAAAGTATGTTCACTAAAAATGTGACTCGAAACAACTGCGTTAAAACTATATTTCAGGACGGTCAAATTCAACTATATTCGACTCACGTTTTGTCTTTAGAGGGGGTTAACTGTCTGAAGGCGTGTAATTTTGGACATTCTGAAAAAAGATTCGGAACCGCAAGAGAAAACTCTATCAGAACCACTCGTTAACTTTACCTCTTTCACACACCAAATTAAGCCTGTAAGACCACCATCTCACATTGTACAACTGGATTAAATTTGAACTATAGTAGACACACAGATGCGTATTTAGAGCCTTTAATCTAGATTAAACATAATGGTACTCGTGATAGAAATTTAGTTTTTGGACCAAAAGTAGATACAATTCCGAATTTTCGTCCTGGTGTCAAAATTCACTAATGACTACAAGTTTTTGACAATGCAAGCTGTCGTAATATGCAAGAAAGCTGAAGGAAACTCTATTGCAAACTGTATATTCACCATTAGATAAAACGGCATGTACCCAGATTTATATCGAGATTTATATTATTAGCGATAACCATGAGTAAAAATCGGCTCAAACGGGTGCACAGCAGTTATCGTTCCAACAGGAATGGTAGGAATCTGGAATTGAGTTAGTTAACTTTAGGGACAAAATTTCCATCCCAATTCAAAATCGAACAATATTTTCTATTGAAAATTTGAACAAGGGAAGCTTACCGATAAAGTATGAAAAATCGGAATGTAACGGGTATACACGTGAAATTTCATTCAAATAATGTATTATTAGTAATTATTTGATACCTGTCTCTCACCATTATTTTTCTTTTACCAATTTAACATTTCAATCGATATTGAGTTTTAAATTCTCACAATTATATATTTACAAACCCACCTGGATGGAAGATTTTATAGAGACAGGCGAAGTAATTTTCGATGAGTCTGATGAGCTTGGTATGAAAAATGCAAGTGAACTAATTACAGAGATAGATTTTTATGTCGAAACGGAAGAGACCTTTTTGGGAAACACCAAGGAAAGCAGGCCGTGGTTTCCCAATTTTTATTGATAGAATGAAACAAAGCGGTATTGGCACCGAAATGAATACAATTACACCAGACGCGACAAATAATCCTGGCAAACTGTATGACCTAGTGTATGGAAACACTCTTTTTCTCATCCATATTTCTACAAACGTAGCTATTGAAACGTTCAATACCGGAAGCCCGACGAAATTGTTCAGAAAGCTACCGAACAAGAGGCAAGTTGAGTTGTACGCCAAACGAATATTATAACCAGAAATGTATGCTAAAGGTGCTAAATAACATAAACATTTTTTAGATGAATAGAAGCCGTGGCGTTTTTAGCTGTCAATTTTGCCAAATATTAAAATATATTGCGTTGTACGCCTGCACAACAATTTTTCTTTGTTACTTATATTTACACCTTTACAAACGAGCCAGAAAAATATTATCGAATTTTGGGCAGCCCGACCAAATTTCTAATGCGGTTCATCTTTTATTAGTCCATGCGATACGCATTTTAAATCTTACCTACCTTTACTTTGGATCAAAATATTTTCCGGTCTTGGGTAAACGGTAAGAAGATTTATGTGTTAATGGGTTACAGGTTAGATATCCCAGGGTTCCTACAATGATTAAAGAAATTTTTCTATGGAGGTACAAATAGAGAATCCTGGGGATTACGGTCAAACTAAGCGTTATGTGTTTCACGGGGCACGCATGTTTGTTCGATATAAGCGACAGATTAAGAAGACATCCTTACTATGAATTTAGTTGACTACTTTTTACTAACTCAGTTATCGATGTGACTAAAATTGTCTGAACATTTCAATCAATTCATCTATTGTTATTAATTAGTTCCAAACAGATCCTTTGCAATATTCGACTTTACAAGTCTTCGAGAGGTGTCGCACTCGTGCACAATGTAATTGTCATGCACAGCATGTGATTTATCTGTAATTATCTGTGCAAGGATTTTGTCCATAGAAATCGGTGTAGCCGAGATAAATTCGTTCTCTTTTTCAAGAGATATTTTAAAAGTGGAAGAACCATCAGATCGGCTAATACGGTCTACCTGCTGTTCGGTAGTAGACGTACCCCTCTTAATTTTATTTTTTTATTTAAAGCTCGGTTTTTATTATTACAAAATGTTTTTCGTAAAAATGAGTGATTTCTCCCATTCGCCTTTCTTTATATAGGCCTGCAAATCGCCTCAGGGTACCGTTCGAACCACTTCCACTACTCAGCTCCCAGATTATTTAGACCTTCCAGAGCCCATCGTTCTTTTGATGCCAAATTCACCCAACATCATTTATGTCCTTCGTTCAAATGATCGGCTCGTAGATAAGATAAAATACTCCAGCCAAAATTCATTCCGCGTCACCAGCGATCGTCATTCACCCATAAAAAACAACGAGGGACGGTTTTTCAGCGTATTGAACAGGATAGAAAAAAATCTCAACACGTGACCAAGTAGAATGGGATTTCGAACTACAAATTTTAAAAAAGTGATACATGTGTCCTAGTATCGGAAAACGCCATTTTGTGGCGTCCGTGGCACACAATTGGCGTTTTGCATCGTGACGGTTAAGAAACAAAATTGGTACCAGTGTCCCGAAACAGCCTTTTTCTGCATAGCTGTCGAGCCAATTATTCTTTCATTTTCTTCAGCTCGGCCTTCCGCACAAAAGCGTCTTTGACCTAAATGTTTTAATTTTCTCCATTGTATTATTTCGTGCTCTAACAATGTTCGCTGGCCAAGGTATTTCTATCTCTCCCACTAACTATATTGTGTGCTCGCACTACGTCCGACTCCTCGTTTTCCCATTCATGTAGTGGCTTATTCAGTATATTCGGAACCTTATCCAGTTCATGTAGTAGCTCTTCATTTGACATGTACTATTGTGGTGTTTCAAAGACCGCCGACTCGTCTAATCGGAGGTGATACCACAAGTCCATTTCGTCGTGCTCAACTTCGCCCGATTTGACGATTTTTCCACTGCGAGTGCGTTTGGACCCTAGTCCTTCGTAGGGCACATTCACACTCTCATCTGCCGCTATATCTTGACTGAATTTTCCCTTATGACGTCTACGTCCAATCATTTTTCTTCTACCCCTCTTCCACCGGTCGTTTCCTTTTCCTTGCTTGTTCTGGTCATTGTATCCACCATCATATTCTGTGAGTCGTTTGCTGCCGCCTATCGTCAACGCATTTTCTTCCATCAGTTCAGCGCGTGATTCCAATTCTGGCAGGTTCAACCCGGGATGATAAGGTTCTAGCTCCTATTAACGCTTTAGGCGTAGTTCACCTTGCGTGGCCAAACGTCCTCCCGGTTTCGCCTCTATCACTTGGCATACTTCGTAACCCTCCGGCATTTGAGCCCAGACTCGTTCACCCTGCATGTATTGATCTATTTCTGGGACTCGGTAATTCCCATGATCCGCCGTTCGTCTGTGTGACGTCCACCTCTGCGGATTGCTCAGCTGCGCTGTTTACATGCACGTCGGTTTGTTCTACCGTCCTTTCCTCTTGTCGTTCGTATTTTCTTGTAGTGAGATGTTTCCTTTTTGATCTGTGCTTCTCGCGATATGGGGTTTTGGCTCGATTCGCTGCTTGAACCGTCGTTTTTCTCCGACAATTCTGTCGCTGCTGTGTTCCGTTCGCTATTTGACCCATTCAGCTCACTCTCGTTTACGTCTTGCGTTAGAAGTGTTGAGCTCTTGGTCTGATCGATCTCCATCGGTTCCAGGGATTCCGCATCTTCTCCTCCTGCGCGGTTAGTTTTCTTTCTAGCTACTTGACGGTGTCTCTGTGTTGACGTCCATTTCTTCCTGCGTAGTTTACACTTGCCGTTCTGATATATTGGCATCCGGTGGAATAACTTGTTTGGTTTCGCCGGCCACGCTTCCTGGGTGGTTGGGTATTCCGCTTTCACCCTCGCTACTTTCCGTAGCCCTCGACCGGTTCCACGAGGGGTCCACTGCGGGTCTATTCAGATGACGTGAAGACCAGATCGAGACTTTCATCAGTACTTTAGGTCTCGTGGCGTCCGTTTCCGAATCTTCCTCCGGTTGTTAGTGAAGTTTGAGCTCCTCAATACGCCTTATGTATGCCCCCTGGTTATGACGCATTATGTAATACCGCTCTTCAGAATATGCCGTATCAGGTATGGTCCATCAAATTTGTCCACCTCGTCACGAGTTTTGCCCAGGCTCGTTTACCCTACCGGTATGGTTGGAAATGTGGCTTATCAAATTATTGGACTGTTTACACCTCGAATGCCAAATACCGAGTACTTTCGTTAGGTGTCATGTTCATTATTTACACTACCTCGGGTAGTCGTAAATGCTAATCGTCTGGAATTTTCTTCGATTGTAGTTGCGCTTTCAAGGTCTGATTTGCCCTTTCTTTCACCCCGTTGGACTGTAGGTGATCTTCTTCGGCATTCGCGGATTTCCGCACATAATTCCCTTGAATACCACTATCAATGAGTTGGCATGTTCATATCCTACCACCAGTGCGAATGTGTTGTTTCTGTTCGTCACCGCCAATGGGCCGATCAGGTCGCAAGACAGATTGTCGAATGGCCTGTCTGACTTATCCGTGTGTCGAATCGGGGGTTCACGAGGATACAGATTTGGCTTACTCTTTTGGCACTCGGTACACGCTTTCACGTAAGCCTTGATCTTCTGTCCCATCTCACACCATGTGAACTGCCTTGATAGTGCCATATGTTGTTGTCAGCACCAGGGTGTCCACTTTCGTCGGGGTAAGCCCTCATCATTTAGCGCGTCAGGTGATTTGGAATGACCAGTTTTTTCCCGCTGGCGGGGCATTCAGGACCAGCTCATCATTTTGTCCAATCTCGAGCCTTGCATTCACGCGGTGCCAGTACGCTACTTCTGCCTTTTGGCGGACATCGGTCCCTTCGTACGTAGTTATGTACCAACTTCAACGTGGGGACGTCCTGTTTATGTGAGCCACGTTAGTCGTCATTATCTTTAGCGGATTAAATACCCGTTCACGAGACAGGTAGTCGCTTACCAGCATTGTGAATTGCCCTTCGACTGCTTTCTTTGGGAATTTCTGGGCTGTCGAGAAATGCCCTTTCTCTGCAATTCTTTGAGTCGTTCCAATGCACCCGCAGCCAACGCACATCCTTATGGTTTCCCGTGTCTTTTGTTAGCGGTTTCTGTTGCCATTTTGGCGTTTGTCCCGACTGGTCAAACGCATTGTGCTTCGTGCCTTGTAACACATGGAACTCTTCTTACATTTCATCCATTAGTCTTTCGTATCGGGCGTTTCGCTCTGCTTGGTTATTCATCAACACTATCACTGCTTTGCTGAGAGCTTCTTGTGTATCATGGTTTCTCTGCCATCGAGCATCCGAAATATATACGCCAATTCCCGCAATACTTTACCGCTATAGTAGATGGCGTCGTGATCTTCCGTTCGGAGGCACTCTTTCCACTGTCGGTGGACTAGAACTTAGGCATTATCAACATTCCTGCCAATCAACAGTTTGGGGACACACCATCAATGTCTTATTAGCCAATAATCTGGTTGCCACTGGTACTCCAACTGGTCGCTATTGTTTAGCAAACACACTATTCAGTATGTATACTATTTATTGATAATAGAAATACACTGTAAATGCAGGACAGATTATGACCAACTAATAAATTGAACCTGAGTAATCTCTAATATAAATCTGGGTAAGGCTAAGTCAGACTATCTCGAAGCTATGAAAGACTAGATACGATAACTATAAACTATTGGCTCTAATAAGACCTTGATAAGGCTCTGGTAAGACTAAGAGCCGTTCCGTAGAAGGGCCGTTCCGTAGTTTATATAGGCATTATTGGATGGTATTAGTTGCATAACATGGTCCAATAAACGAATGTGACCCTCTTGAATCATTTTGCCACTCCTCTCCCATGAAGTGTGGTTGAATGTCGATAATGGCAGTAACATAGTCTTTCAGCGATACAGGTACAGTACAGTACATAGTAACGTGTTACAGTAAACCGGCACATTCTCTATCTATCGTAAGACCTGGGTGATGCTAAACGCTGCTCTTCCAGCCAGGTCGGATTAGGTGTGAGTCCCGTCAAAGATAAGTCTCCTCTCCCATGAAGTGTGAAAATGGCCTCTTTATATACTATTTGGAGGTGGCTTCTGATTGGTTGCTTGTTGAAGTGGTTTCATGAAACTGCTGACCTCGGCTGAAACATGTCTGCGGAATATGCTGAACTGACTGTATATATTGCTGTCTTAGATTTGCTGACTCGACTGAATACTTTGTTTGTAATCTGCTGACTTGATTAAAACGCGTCTTGGATTTGCTGACTCGACTATATACTTTGTTTCTAATTTGCTGACTTGACCAGCAAATTCAATCGCAGCTATTTTCTACGATTCATGAGGAAACCAGAATTAGATTTTTCGACTAGAAAATCCGACGAAGTGCCTTTATCCGATGATGTTTTGGATAATTACAGAAATGGAATGGAATTAAAGTTATCCGCACCATCACCCGAATTTGGTCTAAATACTGATGAAAGTGGAATTTTTTGAAATCTGCAGCATGGACGTATAATTTCAAAAAATGGAGTAAAAATTCGGTACAAACCATCTGGATATCGACAACGTTTTACACTTTTTCCGATAGTTAGATACGGGGCTGAATTCAAATATCCACCAGCTATAATTACAGTAGGAAAAGGTACCAGATGGAAGGTTGGTACAAAAAAAGGGAAAAACAAGGACGGCGAAAATATTACACTGAGCAGACGCATTTCGGCGAGTTCGCCATGTATTGGAATAATTCAGCATGGATGCAAAGTGGTATTTTTTGTAGGGAAATGGAACGGTTTTCTGGTTTCCTAAAACTACGATATCCAGCAAACAAATTCGGACTTTACTAATCTACAAATCATTATGTTCCCACCAAACAGTACATTGAAGAGGATGAGCTGTCCGAAGACGAAATTATGAATTGTTTGAACTAAAGACTAGAAGAAATGGAAATTTTGGCTGAACCTTGAAACTTATTTTTTATAATCAAAATTATCTTGTCTCAAAATAAAATCTGACCTGTTCATCAAAATTTCAAAAAGTCCCACTTTTAGGTGTTTTAGGGTATAAAAAACTTGAAACATTAAATTTCTTTCAAATTTTGCGACGTTTTTCAGTTATCACAAAAACGGTGAATATTCTAAAATAAAAATGTTACCACGGGATTATAATCTGACAATTGCACTTAATTGGTTAATAAAGTTTTCTCTCTCGCTCTATTTTTGCCATGATTTTCATCTCTCCCGAATACCCATGAATATATAGCTCTATATTACCATCCTTACTACGTTTAAGAGTAATGAATTAATCCCTAATCGTGCCAAACTTCAAACCAATACTATGCATACTTTTCGAGAAGCGGTTGGGTGATGATTCATCAATTAATTAATAATCATATTAATTATATATTGACAAATATATATTACTATTAAGGTAACTAGATGGAAATTATCAAAAAGTGCGACGTTTTTTCAAACTTGGTGAAACAGCGGCGGATGGGAAGATAGAGCTAGAGATACAAATTTATTAGCCCCTAAAGTGCCGTTTCTAGATGACAATCTCCAGAGTTAATACACACATTGAACGAATGAAGCCTTAGCTTTCTAACGTTATAAATTTGATTTTAAAATATTCATGGGTAATTGCTGAAAGGTAAACATGGTTAAACAGTTGAAAGAATAAGCCCTTTTAATTAACGCTGAAAATTTTATAAAAAATATAGATTAGTATTGAAATGAGATATGAAAACGAATAGCATGGTGTTTAGATCTGCCTCAAAAGATACAGGTGTGGTATCTACAGGAAAAACGAGAAGTGGTATCTACTGGTTAATAAATTATTAAAAAAAATAATAACATTTTACAATCTTTATAAGGATATTTAATTTTAAATGAAATTGTTCGTTGAAAAATATAAAAAATGAGCCATTCACTGGTTTCATAGGGAAGTATTCGCCCAAATAAGATACAGTCCCTACCCCCAGATAGTTACAAAACCCCCGGTTAGTTGCAATTTTTTGGGAAAAGTGTATTTTATATCAGTTAGTTACATAATTTCATTTGTTTTACAAATTCCCCAGTTAGTTACAATGTTTTGGAAAAAAGTGTATTTCCCTAAGTTAGTTGCTTGACTTTCTAGGGGTATTTCGTCTTATATTTATTCCACTCGTTTCGCAGACTATATCATATTTTAAACCGCGGAAAACGTCAATCGTTACCAATAGAGGAAAAGCTTGAAATTTTGAACTTTCAAAAATCTAGGGGCATGCGATGGAAGAAAACATTCAGCAATAGGAAGACGTTCACAAATCCCGAAGTGGAAAAAGAGTGTGCGCGTTTGCGTCATGTTATGGGTAACTATAAATCGACCGAGATTTTTAACTTTGATGAATAAGCCTTGATGCCAGAGTTCACCGGAAGTTATTCCGTCAATCGCCTGGTGTGACCAAATTTCCAACTGGAAATATCAAACGCCCAATAACTATGACTGCGTTCATAAGCGTGGCGGGCAAAAACATTCTTATATAGATCTTATATAGGTCTTATTTAGGTCTTATATACACCAGACTAAGCGTTGAGTTTCCACCTTGAGGCCGAAAAAAGTGGAAACTCAACGTTTTGTCTTTGGCGGGGGTTA
>SCLF01157870.1:0-10295 GCA_004367975.1 Mesochordaeus erythrocephalus
TCCCACTCCGTCTCCCACTCCGTCTCCCACTCCGTCTCCCACTCCGTCTCCCACTCCGCCGTTGCCTGAGCAGTCAATTAAATATCCAAAGAGAGATGCAACCAATCACCAAGGCCACCATCAGCAACATGGTCACCAAAAAAGGTTATCGACATCGATTCAATAGGAGTCCTGCATCTGGAACGATTGAAGCTGAAGTTAGCAAACTGCCTGGATTTTGCTAAATACGAAAAAATAGTTTTTACTGTAAACAAAGACGCCTACATACTGGCGCCAAATAAACACACACCTCAAAAATAGTAAAATAATGGTGCCTAATCATAAACATAGGCCCAATCATTTTGCTGTGTTAGAATTACGAGTAGAATCAAAAGTAAAAACGGTCTCGGGGTTACTTATATTTACGAAACCGGTAGTAACGAGGACCGTAAACATGACAATACCAAAATTAAATAGTTTTGTAAACCAAGGAAGCTCTATCGTTCCCCAATGCGGCATTGCCATATGCTTCAATGGATGGAGCAGGATAACCATCCTAAACAAAACAGTAGCACAATCTTTTCCACTTTAGTAGAGGAGATACAGGAAATATTTGGGATTCCAGAAGACACATTTTTTCATTGACTTGCATAAGTCCACTTCATCACCTTCCATATCTGCACACACAATAAAAACAAACTTTTATATATTCGTCGCTGAACTCAATAGAAATTCAAGGTCACGGTTCAGTACAAAGGGAGGTCATATAAACAAATTATTCGGAACGTTCGGTAGTGCAAGATTACATGTCACCTTCAAAATTCGCAAATACTCTTAAGTCTACCATCGTCCATGTGTGTGTAATTGAAAACGGCTACGAATATATATACGGAAAACCCATAAATAAATGTCGCATTAATTGTCACAATGGTAATTATGAATAAACCCTTAATTATAGTAAAAATCATAATAAGTTGTAATATTTCCGACTAAGACATAAGGAAGGTAAAAATGCCTCCAAGATTTGGTCGGTACAACATCGACTTCGGGAAATGCCCTAACGCAATCCTGAAAGTTACTGCATCCTTAATAGCAATCATTGAAAGTAAAGTTCCCGGACTTAAGGGGATGTATTGTCTGTAAACCGACAATGGCGTCAAGCATAAAATGATTTATTGGGGGCCAGGAGTTAACGGTACATCAACAAACGATACCGAATAATCTGATCGAGTACGGCGAAACTGACTCTGCTATACAACTGGGTCAGGGTCCCTGTCAGAAAAGAAGGAAAAAACTGCCTCTTAATCCTAGTGAATTTAACGAGCCCGGAAACAACCAACGACTCGAGTGAAAACAATGTAAATGAAACAAATGGAAGACAGGCTGGGTAATATGAAGAAGAACAAGAGACACCAGGACAACTAACAGTCGAATTTGCTTCAACTTTAGCTACACCGTCGACAACAAACCTGTTCAGACAACTAAAACAAGCTGCCTCACATCTTTCGAAAAGCTTGTCGAATAACGGAGTCACCCCCAGCTTTTCACCAATGTCGGATGACGTATATGATGCATTGGATCAGGTAGAACGATTCCTGTTATTCACTAGAAAGGAACACGCAAAGTATTACCTTAGCATTCCTACAGAAAAACAAAATTCAGACTAGCTTTGGAGAAGCGATTCACAACCGCCAATCAATACAAGGCGTTTACAGAAATGAGCCAGAAGCTAGCGGCGGATGAAGGTGACTATCAGTCAAGACTCGAGCGTAGTTTCATGCGGATCAGGGGATCTCATACAAATATCTCTTGGGCTATGATTTTTTAGAACTCCATCATGATAGTCCTCCGATTAAACCGACACCTCGACTATACAAAGTCGGAGCTGGGATCAGAATAAAGATGGGTCAAGCAAAGTGATACACAATAATTACAGGTACCTTATCCTCCAATGAAATATTCGAGATCATGGAGGTACAAAAGCAACATTTAAAATATCATATCAAAATATCAATAAAGAAAATGATGAAAGGAGAATTCATGGCAGATTCACCAAACTGTTCATGCTAAAAGAAGAAATTTTGATAAATCCTACGATTAAAATCGCGCACAAAGAGCAATCAAATGAAATAAAGCGAGTACCTAAAGTCACGCGCGCAAATGAAGCTCGAACGCACCCAATGAAATTACGTCATCACAAATGAAAGGAAAAATGTAAATATCCGATGACTTTTGGTGCCGTTCGCGAAAAGACAATTCAAATCGGTTAGATGAAGGCGATAGATCGTCGCCGAGAAACAAAAGAACTTTTTTTTATATGACATCTTATTATTGCTGTATTTATATTAATTTGACCACGATTATTATGAAACGATTTGCGATTATCTTGATTAGCTCAGTTTTCGACGTATTGCTCAGGGAGAGCGTTGTTCTACTGCCAGAAAAGAAGCAAGGTTTCGTCCAAATTGGGACGGACAAGCGGCTTATCAGATACTTTGACATCATAGGTCAGATTGAAAACTCGATAATGGATCAATCCTGTGATCCGGTAGGTAAAACGCAAATACGATCGGTACAGATACGAGTATTTAACTAGTAATGTACAAGCCGCGCACATACAGAACGAGGAATCAACAAACGATCAAACACGAATATCATCAAACAAATGCAACTGTTAAATATTAAAATGCAAATGTGACACGGACATAAATACTTCCGTTCTGTTTGAAATAAACCCAAAGTATTCCGGTCAAATAATTTTCAAGCTCGTTACCAAGATCGTTCGTTTCGTCAAGATCAGTAGCATTTAGAGATAACCATAACGTACTGTTCATTCATACGACAATCGTCATACAACAATCGTCAAAAGACGAGAACATAGGAATACAACTTGATGCCGAACCAAAACAACCAACAACAATAGCCGGAGCCGGTTTTAGTAGAATGGAATTGGACAGGATGATAAAAGAGCTCACGTCAACGGATTAAGTTATATCCCACACGTCAGCCAGCCTCAGCCGACTATACAAGTACATCTGTTCGGTAGACAAGGCAAGCCGAAATCGGATCAGCGAAAGGCAAATGGGTTTGAATGTGAAAAGATCGGTAGATAAGTTAATCCAAACTCTTCATGAGTTCAGCACTAGAGTACAAAACGATTATGAGTTTCTGCGAAGCATCCATTCCAGAGCACATTTGCAGTCATTTGAACCACCGGGCACGATTCTTAATGAAATGTACAATCAAGGAGGTTCATGTACTATAATCTCGATACCTAATACAATTCACGATTGAGATTCCGGTGGCATATAGCAGGGAATACACACTCAGGGGTATCATAACTGTCCCTGTCTACGACCACAAAAAGGAGTTGTATAGGCGGATAGCAGGCTTGGAGGGCGTAACAGTAATGAGACACAAAAACCAGCCTGAACTAATCTTACTAGACGAATGCCAAGATATCCATGGGATAACTATATGCAGTACGAATCAAAGTCGAGATTTCCGCAGGCATACCTGCCTTCAAAACCTATTAAACAATACCACGGCAATATGTCATAAATACTAGTTCCAACTGAACGCAAACTGTTTCGTTCAGGCAGTCTAATGTGGACAACTAGTATCAACCAGCGAACCAGTCTGGCTATACAAGCAGAGCATTCGCAACATTTTCAGTGCAAGCTCATGACAAGAAAATGGAGTGCAACTAATCACGAACAATCCAAATTCGTATATATCGATTAAATGTCAATCGATAATGTAAATCACAAGACTGATGGTGGTCGACAACGTTACGGTGATTAGCCACTCCTCCTTCAATTAGACGGACTCCGCGCCGTTTAGGTCCGGCCCAGACCTTCTGAGGGCGATAAATGCAAATAATTCACGGATTCACACAAATTGAAGAAGCTTAACGAGTCATTCGTACAAGATGCAACATACGCACTCGGCATATGGAAGTTTCTCTCGGAAAGAAGCGCGCCACGTACAGTAAAAATACTGGATTCGCACTGTGCGTGGGATGCGTGATCGGGTGCTGCATCTTAGCAGTATATCTGCTTAGAACAAACGCCGCGACTCAGCAGCAAGTAATAGAAATGCGGGGAGTCACAAGGCCACTGGCCATACGATCTTCTGAATACTGACCGAAATCCGGTTACCAACACAAAAACTTTTTTATTTATTAGCATTGTATACTCACTCAAAAAAACTAATAAAAAAAATAAGAAACAATATAAATATATATATATATAAATAAAATAAAAATGTTTTTTTTTCTTTTAAATGAAATTCACGACTTGAACTAGTTGGACGAGGCAGAAGGAAAGACAATAGCTAGACATGAACGGCAACTCTAACTGATATACCCAAGTCACCAAAAGACACGAATAGCGACCATGACTCACAGCAACGGGTCAATACACATTATTATTCATACTGTTCATACATATCTATATATTACTGCAAATTTACATAACCTGGAGAGTGGAGACACGAGTAGATAAAGGGCTATGGACTAGGATAAACACGGGAGGTTGTGGAAGCTGGAATAGGTCTAAAACCAGGGGGAGAGGATGATGTAGCGGATTCATCAAAATTAAAAAATAGAACTAAAAATTAGTTTAAAGCCGAGCGATTCATCACCATTATGGAAGCCGGCTATTATTTAAAAAAAGGAATATATGCCACAGAATTGGCGGTTACGCCAAACACAACAGTGACATTCGCAGTCACGGCCATGAACGTAAGGGTGATCAATCATCCACATTGCACCCTACAAAGATAAATACCCGGTACCCCTTAATCTCCGGCAACCAGATTCCGGCACGTTCACTATCCCTCACGCCCTGGCGCTCCACTCCGTCTCTCTCTCCACTTCCGTCTCCTCTCCAGCTCCTTCTGCTTCTTGAGTCTGCATTCATCACAGAACATATACTGGATGCAGCGCATCATTATAATAATTATTTTAAAATAAACAAAATAAAACAACACAAACCCTCGTTTAATAGACAATGTCGCCAAAACCTCCGCACCAACCGTCGTTGCCTGAGAAGTCAATTAAATATCCAAAGAGAGATGCAACCAATCACCATGGTCACCATCAGCAACACATATTCGCTTTTAAAGTACATCGATTTCGTACCAAAACCAGCTTGGTGTAAATGTTAACTAAGGTTGGGAAATAATACGAAACCTATACATAGCCTTACGCACTCCTACCGACTGGTCTACCAACTTATATCCCAATTATTATCTGGGGAACAAATGGAGACGCATAGTAAATACCCAGCGAGCCAAGTCTGGTAGATTTAAATTTTACTAGATTAAGGGTTTTCATTGAAACATTGAAACAGTGAATATATTAATTAGTTACACGGTGTAACTTTAATGCCATTCTGCCAATTGTATATGCTTATTATATGTTACTTAACTATACTGTTTAACGTTTAGCTTTATAATGGTAAACCATTGATTAAAAACTATTCACGGATTTTCTGGTGCTCGTGAAAAAAATATAAGGCTGCTAATTTTTGCCACACCATTGTAATCGGATGCGCATAAGCCGTGCATGGTTTTACATCACCACATAAAGTCAAATTCTGATGGGCTTATTTACGATGTCTTGAACCGTTTTGATGAACCAGTCTTGGTTTTAAATACATTGTGCCTTCTGGAAAAATTATTCCAACTCAAATATGATTCAATTATACATTCGGAATGTGGGATAATGGTACAAGTGCTGGCCCATGTATACTCGACAAGCAGTTGGCGCATTGAACTTGCAGGATACCGTGTGCTTATAAAAATATGTGAAATTTACCAAGCCGAAAAGATTAAATTGGGTCGACACGGATTTATATTCGTTATGGATGACAAAATTTATAAAATATCGAAATTTGATGTGGACCGGCGTCTACATATATTGAGGATGGGCTTTATTATTTGACGAGCGCGAAACCGTCGTAACTATAACGTTGCAGAAACGCTCTAACCCTCACGCAACAATCAGTGAATTTAGACATCCTCCAGAAACTGATTACGGTGATGTTGGAAAAATTGTCCGATCGTTTATTTTCTTCTCGATCGTCTCACCGGAAAACCAATGAATAGTTTTTAATAAAAGGTTTACCATTCGAAAGCTAAACGTTCACCGTTCAAATGGTTGACATTTTATTAAACATTATTAAAATATACGATCGGAAATTTTTTCAAACATCACTGTAGTTCATCCCTAGACTTCCATATCTGTATTATTTAATAAGGGCATGAGCCCCAGCTGCCATGCAAATTATTTAGTACCGTTACTAACACTGATGTTGCTCTGCTGGTATCAATTGGTTTTCAGGTAGCAAGTAAAAGCAGACGTGCTACATAGGACACATGACTCGCAGCGTTAGAATAGAGAACAGCATAAATAAACTGTGAGAATTGGACAAATAACTAACACTGGATGGATCACATACTGCATCGGGATTTAAGTCATTCAGGCCGAACTGGAATAGAGAGGTACAACGGTAACTTACAGAATAACAACAACGATGGACACTAACACCAAAGAGGCCATAACAATACTGGTGACGATATAAGCGTTGAAAACACATTTGTGATAATCAAAGTGTTATATATGCTTACTTGAATTTAATATCTATTGGATCCCAGCTGGAAGGTGATGCACGACTGGAATGACTAAATCATGACACGAGTCTTTAAAAGATGGAGAAAGAAAATTGACCGTAGATTCACTATGGATGTAATAGCAACATATGAAAGAGGACTTACGGCAGATTTATTAGTTGGAAACAGCACGAAGGAGTATGGTGAACAAATTTCTTTACAAGCAGATTCGGAAGGAGATTTAGTATATATTTTCAACAAAAAACAAACATTCAGCAAATTATTGGCGCGTATTGAGTGTGAACTATCAAACACAAGAATAATTGTAGTTGGGAACCACTATTGCTCAGGGCTGGTAAATTGACTCATAAATATCTCCAGCTGTTGATTTAAACAGCCGGAGGACATTGGAACGTAAGCACCGAAAAATAAATCGATAATAAATCGCAGTAAGTCGATACAAGTAAAAGGGAAAGTCATAAAGGATTGTAAAGGATATCGTGTGGATTTATGATAACAGAACACCCAAATGTATCTACTGATACAATATATACAAGCACGAAAAACACATCTAGACCCAATACATGTAAAAAGGCTTATAATATACATTACAGAATATCAGACTGATTTTTGGACAGAAATATAATTTGATACTGCAATCGGAAAATACATAGGAAGTTTAGCGCATAATATGAAACCAGGGATTAGACAAGCACTAATAGTTAATTAGAAAGTGTTTAGGACGTCGCAGGAAGTGCTGTAATTTACTTGACGGTAGATGAATGTTACTTAGCGGTAGATGCTAGTAGACTGGTATGACAAGATGTGCGAGTCACGACATATTTTTCTCGCGAACGATTGAATGTAACGTGTTCTGCAATAAACCGAAATGAATGGGATTGCCCAGTTAACGCATACAACAGATCGTGCCTCGGCAGAGAAAAGCATCTTCGGGTGTAACGTTGTCACAAACGGATAAAATGTCCATTACTATCAAGAAGAAAAAAGTGAAAAAAAAAATTAGATTGCCTACTTCAGCAGGTAAACATTCGAGACGGAAGTCATGCTGTGCCGCACTTATAAAATTATGTTTAGCATTAATGACGCATTTAATATGTTTGCGAGATAGTCCGGTCATGAAGACCTATGCAGCGTTACAGTTGACCCAGACAGAAAACTCACCTGCAGCAGTATTAGCATAAGTAAGTGTGTGGTTTATGACGGGATATGGGAAGTTAATAAATCAAAAGCGTTCATTCTAATTCAGAAAATAGATACGAAGGAGAAATGATGGTTGACTGAAGATATTCCAATTCGTGATGGTGCTAAATCGAAAAATTAGTGAAAATTGAATATTTTTCTGTCATCCCTCGTTCGGTATAAAATAAGGACAAGTACTACGTAGTCCCATCATTTAGAGTGCGTTACTTTAGGTTATATACTATTCAGCTAGTTGTCTCTTTGTGAATGGGCATGAAGTTGGGAAACGTCTGCTTCGAAATCTTTTTAATTGTCTTCAAAGGATGATAAGTTTCGGTGCACAATATAAACTGGCGAATATTCATATTATAATCAAATTTGATAGATTTAAATGGAAGACAGAGTCGAAAATTATTATACTATATCGTTAGGTAAGACCGGTTAATACAATGTCCAAGTAAAGGTTTCGCAATGTTATCAAACGCCCTTTATCCACAAGGAGGCACCAGAGGCTGAATATGAGATATATCATTATAAACGGTTAATAATAGTCAAGCTGTTGTAAGACTGCTCGGTTGCTTGACTCAAAATTGCGATGAAAACTTGTTGTATGTAATGAAAATGAAGCATTGGAATAGTTTCATTTTGCATACATTAGAGCAATATCCCGATATTGAATTGCACTCGCTTGGAATTTCGTTTCTTGCCAATCTGGTAAATTCTAAAGACAAACGAATAGAAAAAGCATTTATCTTGTTTTGCTTGGGTTATACCGAAATTATTCATGCTACCTTACAGTCAATGCGCCGTTGGATTCGGTTTTCGACTGTTCATCGACTTCGTTCTAATCGCTCGCATCAATGCTTTCACGCTCAGCTCTGTAAATTGATAAAACGCGGTATTAGCTTTCTATCACAAGTCTTTTGCGTTACTGAAATTATAGAGGATATGAAGGAAAACATTTTTCAATATGAAAATCGTTTCAAAATATTTTTTACGCGATTATTTGAAGTTTTATCGTTTGCCATGGAAATCTATAATGAAGAGATTTGCCACGTTACAGGCACAATTACATTTAGTTTCAAGTATTTGATCATTCTTATTTCACACTTTTTGCTTATATTTTTCACCACTATTTGTTCACTCTAGATATCTCCCAGGCAACTAACAGGCTGCCAAGAAAATTTAATAGTATTCAACTCAACAATTATAAAACTGGTGTACAATACGATTTTGTTTGTTTATCTAAAAATCGGAAATATACTGTTTTAAATATAGTTCGTTCACAATCAAGCTGCTTATGGCCGCAGCTTGTAGCCATTACTAGTGAATTGTGGCCATTTTAGTTGAAAATCACAGAATTTTATCTACTTTCGGTGTGATTTCCGGTCCAAAAATTGTTGTAAAAATGATTTACATGAGAAGTGGATAAGACCAAGGGATTTTTTACACCTTTTCTAAGCATCAGTGAGACATGGAATTTCTACTATCAGTAATATTACGTCTAACCCAGAGCTAAATACGTATATATTTACGTGTACAGGTTATCAATCCCAGTAACTGTTACGACTTAGTCCGTATTAGTTGCTTTGAAATACGTTCTAAATCTTAACCCGCACGCTGCATTCTGTGCCGTGCGACACAGATGATCACTAATCGGACCATAACTTCTGTTAGAGTAGTTCTAAGTCGAATTTGCCCCCAGCCCCCATACTCGACCAACCCGGTTTGTTTAAACCTACTTTCAGACCGGAAGTGGAGACAAAAAACCGGATTTTTTTTTTCGAATCGGAAGTCGCACTAAATTATTGCCCGAAACGACATCTGTATCTTTAAAAAAATTAAGTACCTATAGGTACTTAGGAAATGGCACTTTAAAAAAATTAGTTTTTACAGTTTAAGACAGCTGTGGCTTATTTTTGAAAACATCGAGTGGTAGTTCTAAACCGAATTTTCTTGCGCATTTTTTAGCGGCAGCATCCGCTGTTAAACAGGCATATGCTGTTTCTTCCCCTGTTGGGGAAGAGTTACCTAACTCTCAATATAACTCTCAACTTTTTAAGAAAAACAAACAAACATTATTTTTTTTCAGGATAAGAGTGTCGCGGTTTATCAATCTTGCTATATATAATATTAACGAAATGCGTAGGCCGAATACAGCGAGATTCGGTACAGAGGTGGAGGAGACCACTCTGCACCAAACAAAGGCAAAATTCCCGTGGGCGGCAGAATATGAGATATAAAAATTCAAATTATGATAAAGTATTCGATAGTTATACGAAACAATAATAGAGTGCGTAGGCTTATTTTGCGAATAAGCCCCTAATTATATATAATACCGAAGTTAGTATACCCAATAAGGTCAAGAATGACCCAATTTAACCAAAAAAAGCTTAAATGTTATTAAATAAATCGGAAATTCTGTTTTCAAACCCGTAATCAACCAAACGAAAATTGGACTCTAGAACTGAAATTATTGTTTTCACGAGTGTGTGTCGAGC
>SCLF01157981.1:0-10294 GCA_004367975.1 Mesochordaeus erythrocephalus
GAAATCCCTCAATAACGGAAAATCCCTCAATAACGCCATTATTTGGCTACAGACGTCAATATTTGACGTCTTACGGGTTGTTTAATCGGCACAAAAACTAGTAAAAATTATTGACGAATAATTATTGACGAATAACAAAACAAACGTGCTAGTTCTGGTGATTGAAATTATTCGATTAATTACCGCAACCAAAAATATTCAATTATGTGCCAGAAGGTTATATAAACAAAATTGTGTTTGAGAGATATACAATGGTTACGCGAAAAATGTATTAACCCAATATTTAGAAATAATTTATTAATATTTTGAACATGTAAATAACTAAACGTAGCTTTCGAAATAATATTGAAACCAATCTTTTGGTCAACCTCCATTTTCTATCGCCTTGCAATCCTTTTCCGATTAAATATTTACCAAGATATTTACCAACAAATGTTTACTAACGAATATTTACCAACAAATATTTGCAAACAATTGTTAATTAAGTCTCGGATAGACAACTGTCGTTAACATCGGAACTAACATGATACCTGATCCTACTGTGATCTTATGTGAAAAACCCAGTTCTGTAATCAAATATACTAATCAACTCCTAATCAGCCTACGATCAAATACTGTTCGGGTAGCCACTGTAATTCATTTATCCTGTTAAACTGGCGCTTTCTATCAAATATTAATCGCACTCATATTATTGGATGACATATTGGTGTGATTACTGCTCGATAAAAAGCCAGTTTTGCTGGAAAAATTATATAGTACTCTTGGTCTAGTCTTTATATAATTTATATTGGGAAAATTTCCTTGCTTCCTTGTCAATGTCTAAAGTTCTGACTCTAAATTCGCTGTAGGGGTTCTATTTGATAATCCTGTCTGTATAGCTCAATCGACTACGTTTCCTGCAGTTTTAACCAGCCGAAAAAATGCAAATATTACCATGTTTACAAAGGACCAAAATACCGAATTTTCAAATATAAATCTAATCTTTGAAACAAATGACGGAAAATGCAAATTAAATTAGACGGAATGTAAAGTTAATTTAATCTTAACCGCGACTTCTTAACTTCGACGGTTAACTACTAGGTGAACGTACTCTGCAATTTTATGTTCCAGATAAAACGTAGAGGGAAATATATTTAATATTAATAGTAGTGTTGATCTGTGAATATAAGACCAAAATAGATGACATTCCGTGTGATATTCCAAAGCAAAGCCATTTTACTATACGAATGGTTGAAAGAAAAATGGAGCCCCTTATGGTGCGTATTACAATTCGTACACTCGCATTCTACGATTGATGATTACGAAGCCAAAAAAGATTTTGTATTTTTTTATAAAACCATAAAACATATTTGAGTTAATGAGAAGTGATAAGTTGGAGATCTGTCGTTAAGACATACGAACATTTACATGTTCCTGTTCCCGTTGGCCCGTTTTGCTCTCACCGTAAAGCCCATTCGGAATAATTACTTATTGAAGACATTTTCGTTAATCGGACCATAACTTCTGTTAGAGTGGTGGAAATTAGTGGAAATTTAATAGTAACATTGAGAAAATATTCATAGACACCGAAGAAAATTGGCAATAATGGCTATTTTCGAGATATGGTCGAAACATGGTTGTAAACATGGCAAGGCCGAGTTCAACAGAATGAAAGAAAAATTGGCGAGATTGGATAACAGGTTCGACAGCTATACATAAAAAGGCCGTTTTCGGATCCTGGCATCACTTTTTTTTCTTAATATAATACGAAAACAAATTTTTTTTCAAGATTCTGTTGGATTTGGATTTTTGAGAGATAGTCTGGATGTTTTAAGCGCGATATGAGGTGTCTTCATGTCTGTGCGTGAAAAAGCGTCCCGTATGCTATTCCATGGTGTTGATGTCGGTCTTATGGGTGAATGACTTCGAAATGGATTGTGTTGGCTTGTTTGAATTTGGCTGGAGTAGAATTGTTTTTTTTTGTTTGCGACAGGTTGGTGAATCGCTTATCATATGCATGGTCCTTGCCAAGTGGTAGTATACATTGGAGCAAATTTGGTATACTATCAAGCGCAGTTTATGCTTCTGAACACTGGATCGGAAAGTACATGGTTATAGAGGGTGCGCGGGGTTTGAAACAAATTGAGAGGTCGATCAAGTCGCAATTCAAATTGCTCTCCCCTATTTCATCACTATGAACCTGCCGTTGATTATGCAAATCGAAAAGACGAATCGAACAGCTAACGATAGCGTATTAGTCAAAATTCTGGTTACAGAATGTGTTGGATTTGGTTGATATAGTATTGTGGCATGCTTGAATAGTACACGTCACCCACGAGCTTGCTAATGATGGTCAGTGAGCCGATGCGCGGTGAGACGATTTGGTTTCCCCAGAGCCAAGTAAGCGCACATTACGCGTTTTTCTTCGCAAAATGTGACTTACGCTCTTGGCTTAGGAACGCTTGTTGGTGTGCCGATCCTCTGAATGAATGAAGGGAGAACGAAAATTATGGGATGCTGTGGGTCGCAGAATAATGATAGTCCGAGAATGAACCCTTTATGGGAAGGGTTCTAAAGTCGTGGGAGGTCTAAAACAACTGAGAGAGCTGATTGGTGGAATTGGTTCGAACGGTTCCCTGAGGCGATTTGCAGGAGGAAAAAAATAAAAGAAAACTGAGAGATACTTGTATACCGCAGGAAAGAGCAGGTAGACCGTATCAAGTGGTACTTCTAAACCGAGTTTTTTGTGCATATTTTAGGGCCGGAAGTGAACGCAAAAAAAATGAAAAATCAGAAAATTGCGGAAAAACCGAAAAATTGTTTGGGCTTGAAATAAATTATCAATCTATTTGAACGTGTCAATCTATATTGCAGGGCATTGGCAGGCCTATCGGTGCAGCTTGCGGGTTAACCTAAATGTTGTGTACATTTATAAAGGACACAAGTTACATATAAACTCTGCAATTGTCATGTACACGTCACTTTCCAGATAAAATGGTTTTCCTCTAAACTATCACTAGGAATATCATTTATTTGGTTTTATATTCACCTATCTGACTTTCGTAAACTCTATTTTGGTTGCTGCTCCATCTTACCTCGTAAACCAGGTTTTATGGAGGCTTGGAAGTTGATTAATAAATAGAGAATATTTAACAAGGCGCTAATGAACCAACAATCGACCGGTTTAAGGCGGTAAGATTATAAATATCTTGTTCATTAGGGTTAAGTAAGGTATCGTCAATGGTCCATTAGCTCCTTCTGTTAGCTTTGTATAGATACTGTCTCTACAGCTATAAAATATGTAAAACTGAATAGGAAGTTTCAGTTATCACTCATAGAAATATGCCCGTTAACACTTCTTTCAATTCTTCTCAAAGTGAATTTTTGCGTTCATACGGGTTAAACATTCGATCAGCGAGTTAAGATTTACGAATTATACGAGTCCCAAAAGTTAAATTTTGGTTTTTCTTTTCACTCTAAAATGGAAAATAAAGCGCCAAAAGAAGACTTTGTCCTTGGATTTAACAGAAGATTCGACCATAGCTTCGAAAATACATTCAAACGTTCGAATTTCTTTCGGTGAGAAAATGACAGATGCAAACACGTGGCCATGGGGTGGAATAAGTGCTTTTGGTGGTTCAATGTCGAAGATGTCTTGTATTTTTGAAGATGTTTTGTTGTTTACGGCTTTTCGGGAATTACCAAGTTAAATTTTCGGGACCGAAATTTCAACCCTATAGGAAAGAAAAACCTACTTAAAATGTTAACCCTCAGAGGGTAAACTTTGAACGTCGCTACCAATATTGAGGTGTTTGTTTTCGATGTTGATTACGCATTTAAAAAAAACATGAAAAAATATATGAAATAATACACAAAATCAGTCTACAGGGATTCTATCATTTTAATTATGGGAACTCGGGTCATTGAACCGATAAATGATGAATTTTCGTGATATCAGGATCTGGCATTGTTTCAAATATTGCGTTTGACCATGGAGTTATTTGGCTTTATATAATTACATTTTCAAGCATTAAAACGTACCTCTTATTTTAACCCACAGGCGTCCATTTAGGGGGTGTTGTTAATCGAAGCGAGAGTTGTGCTTTTGACCCGATTTTGAGGCGTTACCTGACCCGATTTGAGAATTTAAGGCAATTATAAACGGACACACACAAAATGCTAGGGAATTTAAAAGCCCGTCTCGGGTCAAATAATGACGAAATACTCGCTTCGATGGGCACACCCCCATTTAGGAAAATTGGAAGAAAATGTGCTTCGACTGGTTTTGAGTATTTATGGCGGGATTTTGAATACTGAAATAGTAAATTGTTTGATGTGCAACAAAATGTGACAATGTTCTTGTTTAATGTCAAACATTCTTTAAACTGACCTAATAATTTTATAGATGTTATGTTATGATAGTTATTTTTAAGCACTTTTCATCCTAATTACGAACAGTTTAGAAATGACGTAACCATATTTTTCTCCGTTTTCAAAAATTTAAATATAAAATTGTTGGCATTTTTCTTTACCAATTTTCGGTTACAAAACCATGATTATAAATTTTGACGTTTTCTTTGAACCGAAATTTGAAAATTGCGTATCGTATGACAAAATTAATAAAACATTTTTTATATCTTCGTTAATTTTTGTATTGCAAAATGAATGACACAGACACAAAAAGACCAGGAAAATCGAAAAAATTACACTTTCTAAAAATCAAATAGTACCGGGTAATCCGGAAACGATCAAAAATCTGATGTATCAATTTAGAGTTAGAATACGGTAAAAACTAAAAAATAGAAAAAGGACGTAGCTCTTTGGTTGCACGGTTAAATGAGATCGAAATTGGGGACCAAAAGTGATCAACTAGGCAGGTCCGTTCGCGCTGAAAAAATATAATTGAATTAAAAGTGGCGCCAGAATGCACCAACGGCGGTAGAGACCCACGCACATAATGAAGTTAGATTTTAATTTGTTTTTTGATGATAATTACAAATATTGTTTAATTTCATTCAAAAAAGGTATCACCAGTTTTCTCGATTTTCCATTCATTGCAATTTTTTACCAGCTTTTTATTTTATTAACTTTTTGATAGAGATTACGAATATTGAAAGAGAAAATGACTTAACCACCTTGGTCACTTTCGATTATTGAAGTTATAATATTTTTTGATACTGATTACGAAAAACCTAAAAAATGGCCGATTCGGATGATCCGTTTCACCTTGTAGAAAACTAGATCAAGTGCATAATCCATTGAGCACCGTTGTGTTATCGGGATCTGGCCTTGTTTCAAGTAAACTGTTGAGTTTGACCCTGAAGTCTGCTTACGTAATTCCCCTTTTCCCTTTTACGACAAAATTGACATCACACGCCAATTTATGCGGATTTAAAATCTTGAATCGGGCGGTTGCTTTTCGACCAACAACAACATTCGGAAAAAGAAATCTCGATTCTTCAGCCCCAAATACTCCGCCTTCTAATGGAACAGACGAGAGACTCTGGAATGCTGAAAATATCAGTTAGATTATGGTATAAGGGTATGCGCGAAGTTTAGTATGGGTAGTGTCCTACGCATATTAAGGATGTGCGCGACGTATGTGTGTAGTTTCTTACGGGTATGTACATAACCAGTAGATACCAGCGTTCCTAATTTGATGTTTCCGTCTGTTTCAGTACTTTTACTTTTAGCGTCCAAATTGACAGCTGTACAAGGTGATTTTAAAACCTTAAATGCCATTTTCTCAGCCGTTAGTTCATTTTCCGAATAAAAAAAATGCACTTAGAAAAACGAACTTCTACCAAATTTAAGTAATAAAATACGATAAAATACAGCTGCGAATTAGTGGTCAATATAATTGAAATATTTGTCTGTAACTGTATAACCAACCGGATGATTTCTCTAATGTGATATTTAATTTGTACTTTGATCATTCATTTGTGGATAATATGAAAAACAGAAAAGGAATTTGTCTTACCCAGAACACATTCGATGAACAAAAAATCTCTGAGAGTTTCAAAAAAATGTTTGATTTCTGAAAAAAATTAAAAGGAAAGTCAGCGGCGTAAAATGAGGTAGGTCAATAGCTGAGGCGAAAATGTGAACTGCCTCTGTCGGTCACTTTTATGGTTTATAAGGTACATTACGGTTACTGCGTTCATTATAAGGCTCGCTAATGTCCCCAGGTTTATGTTAAGAAACCATTGCACCGGGCAGTCTGACAAGCTTGCGTTCTAAAGAACTAGTAAATGGTGCTGCTGAAAACAATAGATCATGTTCGTGTTCCCATTTTAATAATTGGAATAATTTTAATAATTGGAACTGACCCGCTCTACTAACATGTAGGGCGGTTTCTTCTCTTATTTTGGTAATAACGTTTGATATTGACTGAAGTTATTGATATCTAACAACAATTAGGCATAAATTCTATAACTGAAAAGATAGCTTGGCCTACAGAATTGATTACGCAATCCCCTATGAGAGTCTACACAATGAAATATTGATAGTTAAGGTTTTCTTTAACTGTATTCCTTGACAAATTAAGTTCTCCAAGGTTAGCTTCTCTATGACAAATAAGGATCGAGAGTTATAGGCAGCCGCACTTTTCACAATATTTATTATTCTTACGACCATTTGATGTTAACGACCTTATTTACATTTTTATTATGTAGTATGTAAAATATCACTATTGGTTTTACTTTAGGAGCGTCCAACATTTTCTTAAAAACAAAAAGGCCTAAAAAACTGCATGAAAAAAAAATAAATTTTACCAACTTTAAGTAATATAATACGTCTAATATTTATTTAATTCGGAGATTAGTCTTCTAAAAGCTGCGCACTAGAGCACACTGTAATTGACATGGATTTGTTATCTAACTATCCGTGTGGTTTCACTAAGCTGAAATTTTGTCTTCCGTGTGGTTTCACTAAGCTGAAATTTTGTCTGCCTTGCCCAGAGTTTTACAACCAGCAAAGATAATGAGAGCTCCCCTTTCATGGCATTGAGAGATAAATATTGAGGAAAATACGGTCCTCGGCGTATTATACTAAAGTTGGTAGAAGTTCGTTTTTTCATTCAGTATACAACTAAAATTCCAAGGCACGGCTTTATTAAGAAAATTCAACTACACTGTAGTAAGCAGAAAACGTTCAGGTTGGACCCTACTGAACTAAATCGGTGTACTGGATCGGTAATGAGGTAATCTTTAATCATGCAAAATTTGAAAAATATATGCATGATTTTCGACAAAATGAAAAAAGAAGCCGGTCTAAATTTGAGTCGATTGTTATCTACTGGGTAAACGGTCATTTTGGGATTTTATGATGCGCAATGAAAGGCTAAAAATTTAGTCATGATAACTAAATTACGACTATCCAAGACCTTATAACTGTAATTAAACAATACAGGGGTTTCGTATTCACGGTACGTGTGTCCGTGTAGTAATGGATTAATTTGAACACGCACGATTGTATACACACCTTCATACATATACATACATGTTTTGTTAATCTTTGAATATTGATTGAACGATTGGTTATTCGTTAAACACATTTCATATTTAACGCTCTTTTGCGAGTGCCACGTACTAGTTCTATGTTTGGTGGTTATGGTAATTGCTTGTCTATACACTACGGATGACAAGCTCCAACTTACTTTCGAAATCCTGTTAAAACTATATTAGAAATTGTGTTACCTTGTTTGTCACATACATCTGATCACGTTATTACTACATAAATGTTCGTGAATCACGTAGTAACTGTGAGTATATTTTGGAACGGGTGAGAAAACTGGTCACCGCAAAATTTCATCTCAGGATTTTGGAATATACTGTACTTCTTTCGTAGAACAACTTAATATCTTACTGAGTTAGATACTTGACCTGGATTGATAATGTTGTTTTGAAGTATAGAATTTATGTTTGCGAGGAATATGGATTGCTGCCGGTTCACCAAAACGGGCTTACCTAATACACAGTTGCTTCTGAATAAAGATCTCACCGAACGATAAAAATTTTTTGCAGAGTATGTCACTGACAAGCTTAGCAGTTTTCGTATTGGATATCTTGGGTGTAAATCTACTGCTTCAGATTGACTAATAAACGATTTAGCTCTTGTTATTAGCCTATTTTATAATAATTAAGTTTATTGATAAGTACATATTCATCTATTTCAGCTGTTCTTGAACATGTTGAGGTACTATGCTCACTATCTTTTTTAATTCTTCTAATTTATTCTATGTAGCTACTTGGTAATGATCCCACGTTTAATTTCAATTCTTGGGGAAATATAGTGTCACATGTTTGTCTGTAAGCTGCGTGCTGGCACTCGCAATAAGCTCAATTCACTAAATACTTTATTATTTGTTGACGGTCCCATCTCGAAATGTGTGTAATAGAGATGAACGGGAAATGTGTGTAATAGAGAAATAGCCAGAATTCTTTCTCTTTTAAAATTTTGTATCTGCTGCTTGACCTTGATTGTTAAACTCATTGTCGTTGTCCCTAGTAAACTGTGCCTTTTCTAACTACCTAATACGAGTGTTTGTGAAGGACGCATGAAAATGGTTGCACGCGTGAATTTGATGTCAAGCTAACTCATTTTTTTAAATTCACATTTCCGTAACTAGGGCTTAATTTCGGTCGTTTTTCGCTTTATATTACCATCAGTATATTGTCGGAAGTCGAACAGGTAGGTCGTCTGATCACCCCTCGTTGATGGTACTTTTCTCCAAATACACTGAGTAATTTGTTCAAATCTATTTTTTTATTGAAGTAATACCTGTATGCGGATATATTTACTTTACTTCCTTAAACCAAAATAGACTAACCAGGCTGGGTGTTTTATGGGTCATTCAGTACTGGATACCACGTTATGACTAGAACTAATCCAGAATTGTTTTCAGCGTTAATGGGATGGCTAATTTTCTAAACTATTTCAATAGTTCGAGTTTTTGGCTCCGAGAAGAAATTAATCCCTAGTTATGTGACACAGATTTCGCTTAGGCTGTTGGTTCTGAATTAAGTGTAAAAGTAGTGACTATAAAAACTTCGTTTCCAAAAATGTCGCAAAGCGTTAATGACATCATTTGTGTTACATTTTTGGAACGGAATTTTTTTTACCATCAAAATCTAAAAAAGCAACCGCTAATCTGAATGAATACATTACTGTTAATGTAAAAATAATATAGCTGGCACACCCCTGTATAATTTTGTCAATAAGCACTTAATAATATAACACTGCCATATAACTAGAGATTAATTTCTTCTCGGAGTATAAAACACGATTTTTTTATAATATAGAACTGTTGTTACACTATATATACTGTCATTCTTGGCTTTCTATTAATACTTTATGACCCATAAAATTGCACTTGAATGAAATTTCGCGTGCAGGTCAGTTATATTACGGCTTCTCATACTTTATCGTAAATAAATACTAAGAAAATTTTAACAAGGTTAAAAAGGCCGACGGAATAGCTTCCTTCGTTCAAAATTTCAACGGAAAATATGGTTTAGTTTGGGAATGATATCGGAAAGAAGAGTAGTGAACGCTTTTGGCCACCGGGGCATCCACTGGTTAATATGGGATATGTATAATCAGCAGATGAATATCATTAAATATTGGAAATTTGATCCAAGTCGGCAAATTTGACCACCTGGCCGGATCTTTATTAAGTAGTAGTGACGGGTAACAGATTTCATTTTAAAACCACGACGGGGTCCAAGTAAGATACGAAAACTATAAAATTGGAGAACGGATTAAATTAGGATGTAAGTTGGTTTAATAGAAACCTAAACACTCGTTTTTAGTGTAATTTACGTAATTGTGCAACATGCTATTCTATATAATAAGGCGGTTAACCTAACCGAGCGTTCGGGCTCTTAGAAACGTGTCGACAACACGTTACTTCCAGAAAATATTTTTTTAATTACGATGTCGTGTTTGACCTCATCCATTTCACAGGTTAGCGTCTTTGAAACTCGAATTTCCATATTTGTTTTTACGTTTTCGGATTTTGTTAAAAAAACAGGAACTTATGAAGAAATATATATATTATATACATTTATACGGTTTCGATTAATCGACAAGACCTTCGTTCTTAATAGGCCCATTTTTGATACAATTAAACATTAATTAATTAATTAAACATTATCGCTGAAGAAGCTTTGTAGTAAAATGGGCGTGGCTTATATCCAAAATCCGGGCACAGTGGACTATTTTAATAAATGAGCTTTTGACCACTTTTGTAAGCCTAAATTTAGGCATTTAGACTCTTCATATTCAAACCATTAGGTTACCAAAAGTTCCGCTA
>SCLF01157982.1:0-18259 GCA_004367975.1 Mesochordaeus erythrocephalus
CATTAATTTTAACTCATGGGACCACGGCAGCTCACCGAACTAAATCGTGCTAGATTAATTAGGCCCCTGGGCATCCAATATAAAATGATCGACAATAAACCCCTATTATTCGTTTTAACGCTATGGACCTCGAAAGTCATATTCTCGAAATGGACTGAAAACAGATTCGTAACCGCAAGAACAAACTCTATCAGACTGGTTAAGTCTCGTTAAAGGTTTAAGTGCTTCCTGGAGGGGAGGGGCCGACCTTGATAGCTGTGACGCCACGGTAAATGCCTAAAACATTGTCATTTGATGTTCATTAAATAACCACGATAAAGATATTATGGTAAAATTTAAAAATAAAGAAATTGTCGACCGTAAATATGCGGTTCCTAGGGATCCAGTAGGTAATTAACTCTGGATCATGGCGAATTTTCTTGCGTAGACTATAAATGTAATCTCTAGAGACCGAGGAAGACTGCGTATTCTGTAGGTGTAATCGTTCAAGGGAAGATGGGTTTCTTGTATAATAGAAAGTAATCCCACTAATGAATGATAATTGAATTAACGATGGTATCTAACAGTCTATTCAATCTCAATAGTAACGTCCTAGCAGGGTATCTAATTTTCTCTACAATTATTTGAATTAGGATGAATAGATGTCCGACAAAAATCGGGAAATCCCACGCTTTAACTCGTCCATCGACGATCTATACCTTGCCATGTACAGTACGGAAGTTAAAATAGTAACATTACGATAATATAGAATATGTATCGGCATTGTACTGTACTGAATCAGAATTGTATTACCTTATAACATAAGCTTGGTTTCAAATGTATACCTCCAATACAACCAGCATTTTCGTATACGTTTCAATAAAGTATACATGTATTGTTATTAAAAAGAGTATATATTCCTTAACCCGTAAGCTTAAATCTATGTCGATCGGCACAGGTTTTCGTTAATCGACCTCAAGTTCACCGATGCAGTGGTACAAGCAGTTAGGACGGGAAAATAGAACGAAAGAGAAAACATCGTTAGCCCATAAAGTGCCCTTTCTAGATGATAATCTCCAAAGTTAATCCGCAGTTTGAGTGAATGAAAGCTTAGCTTTGCAACTTTATAAAATGTATTTGAAAATATTCATGGGTAATCGGAGAGATGAAACAACGTGGTCAGCTTAAAAAATAGAGCGAGAGAAAACTTTATTAGCCGATAAAGTGCAGTTTCTAGATGATAAACCCCGAGGTTAACAAATTCATGAAACCCGTTTTCATGGTAAGTCACAAACCTTCAAAAAATTGAAGCTAAGGAGCTTAAAGGAACTTAGCCGCTATTGTTCCCAAACCAATAGATATTTTCAACAGAGACAATGAATGGCTTTCGAGAAAAATGAGAAGGAGAAGCCCTGACTCAAAATAGCCAGGTGTGGTATCTACTCATTAAAAGGACTACCTGCGGAGTCTGAGGTGCGAAACCATTTTTGTTTCGTTTCGGCAATTGGTCTTCCAGCATGGAGTACCAGCGGCATCCACGAAATTGCAACATAGTATAAATTTCGATCGTTTTTTTATTATTTACTTAACTCCTAACGCGGTTATCATTCTTTAGTTCTCACAGGCACCACTTATAAACCTCCCCCCAGTTTACATAACGAAGATAAAAAGGTGTCAAAATACTACTTTTCATTTGAATTTACATTAAGATATATATATATTGAGTATTTACAAATGAATATATTTATAAATTTTTAGTTGGTCCCTGGTGCTCTTTGTGTCAGTTGGTCAAGAACCGTCATAGCTGACTGACGGAAAGGAATGATGAGAAGGTCGACGTATTAAACTACCAATTATTACTAACCGTCGACTAAACCATCAAAACACATACAATTGTATGCCACCATGCGCAGCAGAATTATAATCTCTCAGTTTGAGTCATTGAAAATATTTAATGAGGAAAAGTACTCGCGCCTAATTTAACCATTTACTTATGTTATGTAACATACCACTCCCTCTATTCGCGATTGTTTGTCGGAAAAACAGCATTAACCATTTTACACAGTCATAGCTGAATGACGGAATGGAATGAGTTTTGCTGTATTTTTTCTTCTCAGTCTTCTAATTCTTTATTTCCGATGGGCTAAAGGCCGAGTTTATTTTTTCTTCTCAATCTTCTAACTCTTTATTTCCTATGAGCTAAACGCCTAGTTTATTTTTTCTTAAACTTTCTCGTCAATTTAACTTATCTGTTAGATTGTGATTAGGTATTTCGTAATTCTTCTTTATGCGAGTGCTTAACGATGCTTATTCTAATGATACTAAATATTTTTGGACTTTTATTTTTTGTCGAAAGGGTATTTAACTTGACGATGTCCCCTGGTTCGACACAATGATATTTATCATCCACAGGTAAGCTATAATCTTTTGGAAATAGTGTGGTGGTCTTAGCTCTATTAGTGGTTTTATTACGTCTTTCCTGAGACAGCTTTTCCGTAGCCCATTCTCTATCACTTTTTGTAAGAAGACTTTAGCTTCGAATTTAATGTGTTTATTAGTCCATATTTATCGCACATTTCTACATGGGGATGTCCGTTTTCTCCAACAACAGAATTTTTTTCTTCTATCATCAGTTGTAAACATAGCAACAGGTCAAACGGCGTATTAGGCAGGCAGTAAGCTAGGTAACGTAAGGAATGACTAAGGCGCGCATAGTACTGATGTTATTCTTAGAGAATGACGAAGATAAGTATGCTACTACCACTGTATGACGCCTGTGTGACAGTCCCTGATGTATTCCATGTGGCGTTATCACATCAATGTTCGATAGTTGTGGAATACGTTGAATGTGGACACAATGCCAACTTTATCATCGCAATTAATGCCATGAATCGTGACACAGCTTCTGTGGCTAGGAGAAATTGGAAAAGGTAAGGTGAATTTTCAATTTCATTTTCGATTTCAAGGTGTATGTTAGGTGAGATGGTGGGTTATGTCATTCACGTCTTTCTTTATGTATAATATACCGTAAGAATGACAGTACAAATTCCTCATGGAGTTTTGGATATTGTCACGGCCGTTTTGAGTTGCTAACATAATAGCTTCTAATACTGGATCTTTCATCTGTAGATTTCTTAATAATTCAGGTAAAGCATTAAATTCTCTAAACTTAAATTTTGCTGCTCGTTGAACTAAAAATGACTTTGTCTGAAACTTCGCTTGGACTTCCTACAAAAATAATGTTTTCTAGTCCATTGTATGTGTCCAACATAGTTTCCATATGCGCTTGTTAAAATCGATACCGTGGTCATTAGAAAGGCTATATTCGCTGATAAGCATATTTGTCAAAGGTGTGTATTGTCA
Source organism: Mesochordaeus erythrocephalus (assembly GCA_004367975.1). Classification (NCBI taxonomy): domain Eukaryota; kingdom Metazoa; phylum Chordata; class Appendicularia; order Copelata; family Oikopleuridae; genus Mesochordaeus; species Mesochordaeus erythrocephalus. Next base: position 3,343 of record SCLF01157982.1, read on the forward strand.
CATGCATTTTTGTTGTGGATTAAATCTAGGCGGCTCGTACAGTCAACGAACTTTTTTTGTTACGTTTGACATTGCGCCTGAACATTTTCCAAAGTAGAACAATAACCTTACTGACTGTAATTACTGTGATTGTTCGTAGTGGTTCTAATGATGGTTTTAAGGGCAGGACACGTTCCCGTGACTATGTAGGAAGTATCCACCACCATGATTATAGGAAGGTGGTTCTCAAAAGGATACGTGGATATTAATTTTTTAATGCCTTTTTGATCTCACAATGAACTTTTAAACAGTGGATACAGCGAGCGAAATTATCTGTTGATAGCGCTGACGGAGAAACTGTCCACCGCTCTTGTTTTCCATATCAAGCCGAAACGAAACAATATTTTCCGTTGAAATTTGGTACGAGGAAAGCTATGCTATCTGACTAATTAACAATCATAAAATTATATTAATATTTACTTCCGATAGTGTGAAAAATCATAATTTAACAGTTTTACACGCGAAATTGTATTCAAATGCTATTTTTTCGATCAAAAGGTATTCCTAGAAATCCAAAAATGTCAGTGTACATCACGTGACTTTTTTATTATATGGATAAAATCTAGGCGAAGAACCTGAGAGGATTTTTGGAAAAAAATTCGACAGCTTCACTAAATATTCAATAAAAAGTAGTTCTATACTAGATACGAACCTTTTTTCTATGCCAGCAATGATACGCCAAGAAAAATAATAAATTGAAACTGAGTTTCAACGGCTAAACCGTTGAATTTCTGCAAACAAAAATCCGACACGGGTTCAGTGTATATTCAATAATATCGACCGTACAACGGCAAAGCTCTGACAAAATTCGGACTAAAATAGAGTTACAGTGAGATAAGTGCAATTAAATTTTGCAAATCGTTGGGATTTTCACCGAGAGCGAGAAAAAGCTTTTGTCTGCTAAATTAGTTACACTGAACGTTTTTCGGCAGGACATAGTTTTTTTGAAATGTATTGGAAAACCCTGAAACAAGTTAAACTATGAAGCAGACTTGTTCATAAATTCTCAAGATATCTGCCAAATAAGAGTGTTTTGGACGCCTTCTGGACAAAAACACAAAAACGCAAAAATACAAAAACATTATCATTTAACTTTTTTGGTAAGAAGCACTTCATATCAATCATTCGCTTTTAATTTCCCAAAAAGTTAGTTAATCGGATGTCGATTCTACCTTTTCTTTATTTAGATGCATCTTATAGAACATATAATGGGTAAGATAACCTGCGAATCATTTTATTGGTCTTTAGGACTGTATTGATTTGTTATCGCCTACATGTCAGTTGAATCTAGAGGTGTGAGTCCAGCGTTATTCTAGTGGTTTAGCTATACGCATATAACTTAATGTATAACTTCTAAGAAATATTGTAAGTTGCAGTGAAAACAAATGAACATATTGAATAAAATCAGTTAATATCTGTAGATTTAGCAAAGAAGTGACGGACAGTATGGCCGACAGAATTATAAGCCGACATAACGTAACCCAAGTAACAATGGATTTAAATAATGGATTAAGCAGGGGACAAAATACGGAGCAAATGCCTAATAAGGACAAGCCGAATTTTATTGGTTAATTCTACGTCTGAAAATTTTGTCTGTGTCTGAAAATTGTGTCTATTTTGTCTGAAAATACAAAGACAACGAAACTAAACAAGAGTTGATTTTGGTAATACGAGTTAGAAATAAGCTGTAAAACTATGCGAGATCAACCTTTTTGAAAGTACTAAAAAGGTATTAATACAACTCATAAAACCTGGCACATAACCGCAGGTGGAATGAAACTTAATTCAACGTTATTATAGTAAGTTAGAACCTACTTGAGAAACGAAATTACGGCATCTATGGTAAAAAAAAATTTAAAAACTGACAAAATGCATAGACAAACCATTAAGCCTAAGAAGAAGGATGGGTTTTCTGACCTACGCTTCTGCCTACCATACAAATCTGTTGGCAAAGTGAACTCCGAATGCGTTCCAGAAATATTCGCAATCGCGAGATTTTTATAAACAAACCTGATAGACTTACCAAGTCCGCGTCAAACCACTAATAATCGTGCAAATAGCAAAAAAATGGAAACTTGTAAATAGAGCTTGCTGACTGACAGTATAAGAGGGATATACACACGTCTGCAACATCTAAAAATCACAATAAGCTCGTCGTCTTGTGTAGTCAGTATTTCACGGTTACCGGGAATTCGGATGTGGGTGTAACAAAAATACCAGATGCTTGTTTCGTAAGACAATGTCATTCATTGTAGAAATGTATCCTTCTAATAATATCTAGTGTATCGTTGACTTTACGTCATTGTAGATAGTTGTTAAGATTACAATTATTCAGTAAACAGTTAATAGTTGAACTAACAGTTTTGATTTCTATATATATTTGCAAACCGAGATTATAATAACCGCTAAATGGCTAAATACTTATTTGTAAGTCAAATTTAATTATCAACAAAGACTATATTTAAGGAAGATATATACCCATGAACCTAGTTAATCAACATCTACAATATTATATTAATAACTATTGAGATGTCATATTAATCCATACTCTGTAATTATGGGTTTGTATTGCACACTTTTGACGTTAGCTAAATAAATCTCATCGAATTCGGCGATAATAATTTAAGGGTTCAACCCATTCATAGAAATGACCTCATTAGCCGTATAAAGAGGAATCTATCACGCTCTAATTTGTACCCCATTATATCTATCCTCGAATATAGTCTCTCGAACTGTAAATCAAGAGCATGCGGATTAGGGATATATAATCTGGTCAAGCCGTAGTTCCAACAGTATTTTCAGTAAATTGATTATATATATATATATCCAATTGCCGTCACAATAACAATATCTAGCTTTAAATAAACTAACATCAATCATCGTAACAGCCGAAATGTATGAAAATATGACCCATTTGACCCCACAGTGACGTTCTTAAGGTACCTGAACACATTCATTGAAGCGTTGTCCAAGTCGGCGAGACTGGTCCCACAAAGCAAATATTACCCATTTCTTAAGTCTGGGCAACCGTTTCATTTCCAGTGTGGGTTTAGAGACAAAATGGGGAATATGTACCATCTAATCACAGGAAGAGTATTGACATTGAAAACATTTCAATGTGAAATAGTGAATTTATGACATATATCTATCGGAGACCTGCCGAGACGCTCCGAAATGACTTAAAGTGACTATAATAGGTTGGGAACGTTTTTTGCTGTTATCAGAATAATGTCCATCCAAACATCTGGGTCTAATACGCATGAAACCCTGTCCGGATTGATAGTATTGATACGTGTCTGGTAAGCGTGTAATTAAATAGTGTATATAATTATGCAACTTCTAATGTATTTTTGAGTTTAGTATTTTGTGGCAGAAAATGTATTACAGTCAAGTCACGAAAAGTGTCTAGACACTTTGTGTGACCTCACTGTAATTATAATTGGATCTATTAATCTGTGAATTAGTTTTGCATATTTGGCTATATTTTTTTTATATTCGGAATATGAAATTCAATTAACTCTGATCGATAAATCATCTTAAAAGCTGCATTTTCCAGATGCTTGAAGACCTTTTCTAAACATTTGTTTCTCAAGGTTCGCATTCCATTTAAATGGGAAATGCCACAGGAAATCAATGCAAAAACAGAATGTAGATATTTATATCCGAACTTGAATTGTTGTGTATTTTATTTGTTTTGATACCGGAAGTATCAGAAAATATTTCCAGAAAGCCTTTTTTACAATTTTCTTGGAGAGTTGCTTATTTTACTGCTACATCCAAATTTTACCTCAATTTATACCGTAAGTGTTACCGGATGAAAAAGTGAAAACAGTAAAAATATAGTTATGTCTGAAAATTGCATCGATGTTTACGGGAGCTGAATTATGGTGAAAAAGTGATGTACTTCGTAATGTTTATTACTAAAATGGTTTGGCTCTTCAGTTACTAGCATATTCTCACATTTTCAGCAACTTCAGCCGAAATGATATACAGTGAAAATGTAAAATTTGTCCGAACGTATATTTTCTTCTCGATCGTCTCACTAGAAAATCAATGAATAGTTTTTAATAAAATGGCTACCATTTGAACGGTGAACGTTTAGCGTTCTAATGGTAAACCTTTTATTTAAAACTGTTCATAGGTTTTCCGGTGAGACGATCGAGAAGAAAATATACGATCGGACAAATTTTCTTCCTTTAAACGTTAGAGCAAAATATGGAATTTTTTATTATGTATGTGCCAGATCAAAGACCCTAGATGGTCATTTGTGTTAACGGGCCGGCCGAATATCCGAATATCTCACTAAACAACTTTGAAAATCTTCGGCTTCACCTTGGATCGAACCCGGGCCTACAGATCTCTAGAGTCTATCGTGCTTACCGCTATACTATGAAACCGTTGTTCAATGAGATATTTCTATGATTGATAACTGAAACTTCCTTTCAGTCTTTTACATTTTAGCTACTTCCTTTCAGTCTTTTACATTTTAGCTTATACGTACTTTATCTGTACAACGCTAACAATAGTAAAGGCCATCAGTCTCAATTTATGATTTTATGGTTGTTAGACACGCCAGAAAATGAAATGAGCCGAATATTCAGGATTTGCATGAATGTGTTTGAATTAACGTATTCTGATTATTGATTACGCTAGTTGATGTCAAGTGGAATAATTGAAGTAAACGCTTGGATGGAATAGTGTGTGCCGTTCGAATGCAGGCACTCATTTGCTAGGCTGGTGGTGATCTAGTACAATTACGCATCACAAAAAGGAACGAGGCACAAAATATATAATGGTAATTTTTTGCATATTTATGGTACAAAAACATTTTCGATGCAAAAAATGCGAATATATTTGTTGGTAGGTTTTTTTAAGGTAATCAGGAATTTTCAATTGCTTCATTTTTTCGAGCACCAGTAAGGTTTATTTTTGAAAACGTAAAGTTAACAAAATTAAGAATATAATTTTTGAGACTGTTTTTTACTGTTCAACATATTTTGTTTATATATAGCTGCTAGGACCTTGCGGGTATAAAATAGCAACAATTTTCTGCATAGTTATTTTTGCCTTATACAGGTTATTATAAATTATTAATAAATTATTAACAAATGACGATCAATATGTTTATGAATCATTAGAACTGTAGTAAATTGCAACGCATGTCTCTTTATGGCTGCTGGACTTATAAATAGGTAACCATAGACAAATCAAGGTCGTACGCACCGTCTTCTGGTTTAAAATAAATAATGCCCGAATTTTTCTTATGTGTTGAGCTCAGAATAACTGATAGAATATATTTTGCAATAACAGCGTTATTGCATTAAGTAGTGAATAGTTATAGGATATCATAATAATACAGAAATATTGATTTTAGTATAGAAATATGGAATAGATTGTGTAGAAGTAAATGACGAGCTTATTACGTTACAATGAACTGGGGCTTTATTCTATATATAGATGGCTTCAAACATCCCTAGTTAAATATTACAAATGTACGTATAATTATGTCCGTAGATACCCTTAGTTCTTGCCAGCCTGCTTTCAAAAGAACCAAGCACACTTGATTTGTGGCTTTAGTAAACATATAAATATATATAATCTAACTCAGTTCTTACTGCGAAACGTGAAATGTCAAACCAAATGACAGTTTCGTGCGAAGGAGGTAAGTTAGAAAAATCAACAACCGAAATATTGTATCGAATAATAAGCAATTATGAGACTAGTAAAGACGTTTTGCTATTATATATTTTTATTTTACTTAATAGTCCCGCACGTCCGTCAAAATACCTATTTATAAACCAAATAAGAACTACTCATATTTTGTCCACAACCTCTATTTAATTTTTCCTAACAGTTAACTGATAACTGTATTTTATCTTTGAAAAATAATCTTCTGAAAAAGCAGATATTACACGTTTGAACTGATTGGAAAATATAACAGACAATGAGCTACCTAGAATGACAAAAAACTGACATGCAGTTTTATTAAAACGTTATTGATGTTGGATTTTACGCATTATTGTTTTATCAGTTCTACCGCATAGACTGTTTAAAATAACATAACCTATTAACGAACATATAGCCTATATGGTACAATTATGGTGTTAAATTATAACTACATCTTTTCGTATTGTAGTATTTGGATACACTATTTAAAACGCGGGGAAACGTATGTAGCTATCGTTATTATACCTAACTGCTTACAGTTGTCGGGTAGTACTTCATAGATATTTTTATAATTAGCCGGAACGAAGCGATGTTTTCTAAAAACTACAGAAGTTCTAAGATACTATGAACACACCCTAGGGCGAATTCACTGAAATGAAAATGGGGAAATAGGCGCAACTTATGTTGTGTCGTATTTTATGTCTGCTGTAGGCAACGACTTTTCATAGGAATTACTCGTCAATGATTCGAATTGCAGGACATCTCCGAAATACATATTTTATATTTTAATCATTATTGTTAGCTTATTGTTCATAATATTATAATATTCTCCCTACTTTGTTAGTTAGAATTTTTCAGCATATTAAACCATAATTCATTGCCCAGCCAACATTGGTGCTTATTCTAACCATGCTGTTACTGTATTTTAGGTAAACCTCTGCGTTTATCAATTATTACTAATTTATACTGCAGCTGTAATTATTGATATTGTTTGGAAACTTCCACTACTTATCCTTGGTAACTTAACTTATCATTGGTGACTTACTTATCCTTGGTGACTGAATGGTATATAATAACTCTCAGGGACAATTAGCTTAAATTTTGTTGTTTGCATTCTTGGGATAGGTCTCGGAGGTGACAAGCGCCATTCCCACCAATACCTCCAACAGGTATTTATATGCGAATTTTATGAAACAGAATTTGCACTGGAACATGCCACATCTCTTATTAGTATTTTCTAAGCATTCTCCAAAGCTCTATATAGTTTTGTTTATATTATCACTATAACTACAGTAGATACATTGTAAGCAGCTGTACTCTATTATAATTTATCGGGAACACTTTAGAATAATTGTTAATTTTGTCTAACAAAAATTCATAGTGCTATAGGAAGAGCTGTATGGAAAAGCCTTGCGAATGATTTGGAAGTAATAGGCTGCATTTTTATCTTTATTTTAGTCGACAAATGAATAATCGTAAATTTTAAATTGCTGTAAATCGCACAGTAATGCCAGGAAAGCATGTATTTGTATCGGTGTTCGTCATCAGTTCGTCCTGTATTATGTGATCTCGTTAAACAGTTGGCATAGTTTACGCGAATTTATAAACAAAGATTTGTCCTATTAAATTTCATAACGATTCCATTACTAACACTATTGACCTCTCGGTTACAGGCAGTGATGTCTTAAAATAGCCGATGGTTCATTTTCTGGTTTAAGTTTGGAGTCACCATGCATTAATGTATTCCAGTTAACCATATCCCATTCTCAAATGTCTTTCAGCTCTTTTGGTAAGAATTACATTGTTTTCCCAAAGTTGATTAAAAGTTTTTTCGTATATGTTTTGTAAGTTCTAACTATTTGAAACTTATCCGTATAGGCAATGGGCTCTTGATGATATTATAGTTTATGTTAGGTGACATAATTTAAAAGTGCTGCCAGTCAGCTCATTTATTTGTAATGTTGGATAAGTTGCTACCTGATGTCCGCTGTTCATATCGTGTTTCTTATAAACAATATCTGTTCTGGCCAGTTTCTTGTTTCTGAAAATATGCTAACGTTGCTTTTCAGAAATTACTACCCATCATTCCTGTATGAATGCTATCAGAATCTCAAAAATACTTGAATGATTTTAATATTTTTTACCTTTATTTTATCTGTCCCTAGATTAATAGTTCTCACCATGGTTAATACTAAATCTCACAGATAGCTTACATTTAAGCTACAAGCAACTTTTTTTTGTCGTTCGCAAGCACATATCTGTCTATAGACACATCCCCCGAAAGTGATTAATTCAGCTCTAGATATATATTTTTGTTATTTATTAAGGGCATGAGGCCTAGTTGTAATATAAAGTATTCAGTATAGTCTGGGATTCTTGGCTATTTATACGCTCGGTTTAAAAACTACGGGTTTGAGGGTAGAAAATGTTTGGTATATGTTTGCCTATTTTGGTTATATTTTAGGATTTTGAGTTTCTATTTGACTTTCGGTAAACATTTAGGAAAAATTAAGCGAATTATATGCGGAAGTGACGTTAGTCGCGTTCGTAAGTAAGAGTTATTAAGACAAGCTTCCTTAATTTTTGAAGGTACTTTTCTTCGAAAGATCATCGCGCGGAAAAATTCGACTAGAAAAAATAAATTTCCGGCTCGCACTTTCGGTGATACTTCTGGTATTAAACTGCGCTGAATAAATTCGAAAAAATTCACTGTAGGGTCACTCTGGCTGAAGTTATGACCCGATTTATTTAAGGTAATTTATTTACACTTCCTTAGTTTTAAAACAATCCTATTTCTATGATGATACCCGCTAATCTAAAAAGCACGTTTGTTTCCTATTGTGAGAAATAATACGTTGAATTGGCAAAAATATCACATCTGTATGTATTCCATCTTTATTAGCTTTCAATATCCTTGCCTAAAAATGAAAATTATAAAATAGTGTCTGCTATCAGGTGCCTACCACGTGAAAATATTTACCATCTCCACATACCCTCCACGATTAGACTTCTCCTTTCCATTTTCGATATCTTCCGAAGGACATTCTCCTTTTATCTGTGGTTCCTAACTGCACATTTCGAACGTAATTATAAGGTTATCGACGGGACGGCTCTTATATTATCTAATCGTAGCACTTTTCTAAAACCGTCCCGTTAATTAAATAATATGCGGATACTAGATCGAAATTAGGTCATTTTGTGGTCTTGGAATAGGCATTAACCCGTTCATGCGCCAGGTTAGCTTTAACGGAGTGGTCGATATCGACCATTGTATACATTTTTAGCGATTATTAGTAAATTGTAGCATCCAGGATGACTACAACATAAAATGATGTAAATGTGCACCCTTTTGAGCAAATTTTGACTCTAATAATATTAGATCTCGAGAATTCATTTTTGTTGTTTTCTTAGTTATTGAGTCAGCGAAGCCTAGAAAAACGAAACACGCAAATACAGAATTAATCTGAAAAAATTAAGCGTAAAATCAGTTTAATGAGGGAACACATGGCGGTAACCATGGCGGTTAAGTTTTCGACGTAAATTTTCGGGATGGAATGAATTCGGCACCACAAAAAAGGGGAATTCGGCACTAACAGTGGCCGAATTCGTATGAGAAGAATTCAAGCCGGAATCATGGCGCGTCGAATAAGCCCAATTTTGAGCAAAGAAAATCTATCAAATATCTTTAAAATTGTATATGTTATAGGGCTTGGCATCACGATCCAAGTTTTACAATACCAAAAATGCGTACAATTAATTCTTCTCAATTTATGGTAAATTTAAAATGTGAAATATTGTGAAAATATTGTGACCATAACTTGCGAAGAATCAATTGTACGCACTTTTGGTAATGTAAAACTTTTATCGTGATGCCAAACCCTATGACATAACAAATTTTAAGGATATTTGATAGATTTTCTCACAGACCCGGTATATAGTTAACCCGTTCGCTGTAATGATGAAGCTAGGCCTACGCTGCAATATGTGTCGCTCGACACACACTCGTGAAACTCATAATTTCAGTTCTAGTGGTACACTAGGGGGTGGGGGGGGGGATGGGTTGAAGTCAAGGGTATCGATTTTGGCCATGTGACTTTCGAGGTCCATAGCTTTAAAGGAAATAATTGCAGTATGTTTTAGTTTGGTGGGTTGCCATACCCAATGAGTTAAAATTAACGGTTTTATAAATAAAGTCTTTTTCACCTTTTAGCGGTTTTTGGGAGTTAACTGTACGCCGGAGTATAAATTTAGATTCGATTATAAAATAAGATTCGTAACCGCGAGGAAGTACTCTATCAGAACCACTAAGTCCGGTTAACCGATATTTTGCTACCCAGACCATGGAGGGGAGGGCCACTCAAGACACTAGTGTATTATGGTAGGATTTCCCGAAGTGATTTATTGAATCCGCAATATTAAAATAATACTTTCAAATATTAATTTTAAAAATTATACATGTTCTCTATAAATTCGACTCAAAAACGCTGAAAATAGGGATATACTAGGGGGGGCGTCCTAGTAAAGAGTGCCTATTTTGGCAATGTGACTTTCGAAGTCCATAGGTTTAAAACGAATAATCGCAGTATGTTTTCTATACTTTTATGGGATGCCCTCCAGCACGATTTAGTTCGGTGAGCCGCCATGCCCCCATGAGTTAAAATTAACGTTTTAAAAAGGGTCTTCTTCACCTTTTTGGGGGTATAACTGTACGAAGGCGTGTAATTTTGGACATTCTGAAAACATATTCGGAACCGCAAAAAAAAATGTATCAAACTCGCTAAGTCTCGTTAACCGCTTAATTGCAATTTATATAGGGGGGGAGGGGCAGCTTTTGACACATGTGTATCAATCAATGTTATCATCATTCAAACTGAGAGGCCATCATTGATCTTATTGAAATATATATTTTACATTGTGGTAGGCGAGTCCGCTAAGGTTACTTATTGAGGCATCCGTGGTAGGCGAATCCGGTGCTGACCAAATTTTCCGCTTGAAAAAGCAAAAATCTACCCGGTGACTCAAGAGGGTTTTGAACCCAATCTTGTGCTATGTTATTAATCGTTTCGAAAAATATCTTCTGTAACTTGAAAAGGCTTGAAAATCCGCATACTTTGAAACAAAGGTTTTTTTATTGTCATAATTCTGGTTTAATTTTTGAACTTTTTGAACATTCACTAGGTAGACTGAGAAACCTCCATATAATTTGGATAAAGGTTCCTAGTAAGGGTTTTTGTGAATATTTACCGATTATGCTAAAAAGGTAAACATAGCAAGAGTTATTCAGCAAAGTAGTTTGGAAATCTAATATTTACTGATGCAGATCATTTATAACCACCGAAATAGTGAAGTATCCAAGTATATCTGATGAAGTGTTCAGGAATATCTGATAATTTAACCCTTTTGTGAATTTGGTATTTTTCAGTTTTGTAAATTTGCGGCCATAAAGTTGCCGCCTAAAATAAAGCCAACGACATCGTAGTATCTATAATAGGATTTCAAGGTTGTTAACCCATAGATTCCACTTTTCGTTGCTTAAAAATTAATTCATTGCCGATCAAGGTTATTATGCCATTTTTAAATGCCAATTCACAGCCGTAATTGGATTTTCTGAGTTAAAAAAACTGTACTGAATTCACGAAAAATATAATAACTTTTAGCAACTTTAAGTACTGCAATAACCCCGAACACTTAATTATCTTTCAATGTCTCTCTCTCCGGGTGGTACAACATTGTAGCATTTATCTCGAGAATACCTTAATATTTGTTAATGAAATTTTCAGCGTTATATAGCTAACTGTTCAATCATTATACGTATATTTAATATGTATATTAGCCTTCTAGCAGCGTCGAATAGTGGATAATATAATTGTCCCGTTTCTCTCTAATCGCTGCAGAGACATTATTTCGTATAGTGCGTTCCAAGGGAGATACAATTATTTCTTCCATATGATCCACAAACAGCTAGATAATTACAGATACATCACTTCATGCTGTGAATGTCAATTACGTTGTCACTTGTACTCTAAATTAAATAGAGATATTTAAAGATTGAAAACTTAGCTATGGAACGCTAGACATTTAATAAAAAATCTTACGGCATTCTAGAGATATATAGTTATTGTTATTATTGTAATTATTGTTATTATTATTATATTATTATTTTTTCATGAATTCGATACACAGCAAAAATTCCAAAGTACAGTTTTTTTACTAAATAACACCCATTTAACACTGAGACAATAGCATTTGAAGGTAAAAAGACCTAGTACAATGCTCGGTTTACAGAATAGTCTGTTAAAATAAAAAAGGAAAATCTTCAATCCGGCAAAAATTGAAAACGATACAATGACTTATTTTCGAGAAAACTGAGGCAGAAAAACCCCGATCGCTAAAAGGGGCAAGTGTGGTATCTACTGGTTAATATATCAAATTTGAGTTCAAGTAGAAATAGTCGTAGAAAAGTCGAAATAGAAGGATTCAATCGTAGTATCGTAATGGAATCGAAGACTGGTTGCCTCAATTTTTACTCAAATTTTATCGACTAACTAAATATTATCATACTCATTTCCATCCAAAACGATTTTTCAATGAAAAATTTCGAATTTTCTATTAATAATAAAACTATAGGCTCTAGGTTTTACTATCTAAGACACAACTGTAAGATTTCCTTAACATTTTTTGAAGATCAATTTCGTGAGACTCAAGATTTAAGATAATCAATTTTCGGTATTCAGATGTCACTTCTGGCGGTACTTCCGGCCTAAACGTGGAATGTGGGGGTCAGTATGTGTCAATTAAACATTTAACCGTGTCTAAGACCTTAAAAACTCTAAAAACATTCTCTATGGACACAAATGTACAAATAGCTGCTCGAGAGATACTAAATACAGTGGCGCCACAAAAATGTCCGGTCGTATAGTTATTAGTAAAAGGTTTACCATTAGAAAGCTAAACGTTCACTGTTCAAATGGTCAACCTCTTAAACCGATTTTCGGTGAGACGGCTGGAGAATAAAATGTACGACCGGACACTTTTTGTCACGCCACTGTATAATTCAAGTAAATTTACTTTCATAGTGGAGTGAACAATCATGCCAGAGTCTTATAAAATGGTCAGGTATAAGTTTTCAACTAATCTAACTACAAAACACACTTTATAATAAATAGTTAAATCAGACTTGCGAATTCCGTCAGCGGCTTATGCAACACTTAAAAAAGTAAGCGTCTACTACGAAATACACTTGATCCAAAATAGGTCATTCCATTATACAGTAAAGGAATTTTCGATTTCCGGTTTTAAATTGTCAATCATACATTACACCACGCCTAAGGCCTTAACCTGTAGATATGATTTCGCTTTTTACCTGTAGGTGCCACACCTGCTTCTTCATTTCCATCTCTCTCGAAAATAAATCAATATTTGTTAATGACATTTTCAGCGTTAGTTAGCTAAGGGTTCATTCTTTCAACTGATATATTTTAATTGATAATTCTATGGATATGACCAAATTTAATTGCCATTTTCTCAGCCGTAAGTGAATTTTCTATATTAAAAAAACTTGCACCATTAGCACAGTGCAATGCAAAAATTAAGTTATAATTACTATAAATAATTACTATAAATAGTTTCTCTCCATTGCGAAGTTTCACACCAACTTTGAAAAAATGTCCCGCTTTTTGAGATTTCCCATCTGGTTACCTTAAGAGTAATATGTATTTATATATTTATCAATATGTTATTAATATATATTTATATATTTTAGTATAGCTGAGACCTTATTTGATGAATCATCACATCAGGGGCTCTTACACCAAATGCAAACTAAACTTGTGCTTTCTGCCAGTTGTATGTCAAAAGTATGCATCGGAATGTTTTGAGATTTTACATGAAGAATAACTCATTACCGATCTTATGTTATCAGTTTGATTTTAAAATATTCACCCATTTTCGTGATAACTGACAAAAAGTCGCAAAATTCGAAAGAAGTAGCGAGAGAAAAAAATATATTTGTTAGCGTAGTATACTATTTAAAGTACTTGGAAATTAATTTGTTTGTGGCATTGTGGCATTGTTTGTGGCATTTATTTGTGGCATTGGTTTGTGGCACAAGTTTTTTTTTAATTCATAAAATTCACTTACGGCGGAGAAAATGGCCTTCAAAAGTAAAAAAATGACTTTTTACAACGGTTCAACCATGCAATAAAAATGAGAAAGACAGACGCCTGCCTCGATCTGTTTTCAGAATGTCTAAAATTACACGTCGTCTTACAATTAACCCCCAGAAACCCCTATTGTGAACTTTTAAATTACCATAACTTGAGAACAATCATTTGTACGCACTTTTGGTAATGTAAAACTTTGAAGATTTTCTCGAAAGTGGGCTTATTCGACGCGTCATGACTCAAGCTTCTTAACGAACTCTTAACACGTGACCCAGTTATAGATAAAAAATGGGCCCAAAATGGTACAAATTTTCAAAAAGTGACAAAATCAGGAATTTTTCACTTTTCGATTTTATTATGATTTATAAAATATACCAAGACCGAAAAGTATGTTCACTAAAAATTCGACTCGAAATAACTGCGTTAAAACTATATTTCAGGACGGTCAAAGTCAACTATACTCGACTCACTTTTTGTCTTTGGAGGGGGTTAACTCTGCGACATTCTGAAAACAGATTCGGAACCACAAGAAAAAACTCTATCAGACCCACTAAGTTTCGTTAACCGATCAGTTGCGGACTAGACCCCGGGGAGGGAGGGGCCAGCTTTGACATATGTGTACTGGTTAAGAACGCTACAACAGGGAAACCAATTATGTTTTCTTAACCCATAAGCGTTGGCATGAATTGGCTTGTGATAGAGGTTTCTGGGGAATCATCACCAACTAGAATTAGGTGTAGACAGTGAGATGAAACGTTCATCGTAAATCTATATTAAATAACAATAAAATAATATAATTGTCGCTTTTGTAGCAAGGGATGAGTCATCGAAAACCTCTGTGGTAGGGGGTTATTAATGGAAATGATTGAACAAATGTGTCAAAAGTGCCCCCCTAGGGGGTCTAGGTAGCAAGACATCGGTAACCGAGACTTAGTGGGTCTGATAAAGTTTTCTCTTGCGGTCCCGAATCTGTTTTCAGAATGTCCACAATTATACTCCTTCATACAGTTAACCCCCTCTAAAGACAAAAATGAGTCGAATATAGTTGA
>SCLF01158093.1:0-10293 GCA_004367975.1 Mesochordaeus erythrocephalus
AGGTCGTTTTCGGGTTTTTGGAGTTTTTGGGGGTTAACGGTACGAAGGAGTGTACATTGGGAAATTCTAAAAATAGATTCTGCGGTCAAGACCCAGGGGGAGGGGGACGACTTTGACACTAGTTCTGTAGTTAAATTTAAATACAAGCGGCTGGAGAAAAAAACAATACGACTACCAACATTACCTCGTCGCTTTATACTTTAATTTCCGAGTACACATCGAGTCTAAGACTGTCGCGAAATATTCAGACTTGAGCACGCGTATGCATTTACAGTTGCCGTATAAGTGATCGGTCCTCTTGTCATTTACTTCCTTTATTTATATAATAAATTGTAATAAATAATACAGTATACAATAATTATATAAAATTGTAACATTTTCTATTCCAAATTAGGCGCAAAGTGCGAGAAATCAATGCAGAAATGAAACCAAGCTATTGGTAAACTGTTTTGCGTTGTTGTGGTTCATTTGGGTTCCAAGAAAATGAAAATGAACCAACGACCGCATGTAGAACGGCCTTCAGAGAACATCAATGCTGACAAGAACCACGAAAGAAACCCCAAAGTCCTCAAGACTCAATTGATGATAAGCGAGTTGTGGTCTAGATGATATAAGATGGCGTTAATCGCCGACGATTATGCTGCTGTTTTATGAAAATCTGTTCCCAGACTGGAACAGACTACAGTGTCTATTTATCGACGACCTCGACCTTCGGTACATGTAGATTAGATCCTTGCAAACATACTATAAACGCAATATGTAAAAATAATCGCAGCCGGCGAAACAAAATTGTAGTAGGTCAATTGGACAAAATTTCTATGCCAACATGGATACCCAGAGAAAATTAATAAAAGCGAGTTCCCACCGTCAAAACCCTTACACTAGTATCAAAAGCTTCCAACTTTCAAGCCGTGCACAGAATTTTGTCGTCTGGATTATATTAAAGAAAGAACCATCATAACTTTTATCAAGTCTTAGATTCTAATTCATCACCACTGCTTGTTTAGATAAATATCGGCAGATACAACATCCTCCTCATTTGGAGTAGAGACTTGAATGAACGGCTAGTTGGACACCCCTGTCTAAACTGACCCCGGGGTCTAGAGAGCAAGACTTAGTTGGTATGATATAGTTTTTCCTTGCGGTTCCGAATCTGGTTTCAGAATGACGTCAGCACGTCTTCGTAGAGTTGACCCCCAAAACCCCTATTGTGAAATTTTAATTACCAGAACTTGAGAATAATCAATTGTACGCACTTTTGGTAATGTAAAACTTTGATCGTGAAGCCAAACTCTATAAGATATCAAATTTTAAGGGTATATGATAGATTTCCTCATAGACCCGTTATCTAGTTAAGTCAAAAATGTGATTTCGTCAAGTATGTCAGATTTGTTTGAAAATGAGCTTATTCGACGCGCCATGACTCAATCTTCAATTCTTCTCAGAGTACCGACCCCAATTATTAACACGTGACCCAATTATAGATCAAAAAAAAGTAAAAAAATTTCAAAAAGTGACCAAATCACGAATTTTTCACCTTTCTATTTTATTATAACTTAGAAAACATGCGAAGATCGCAAAGTATGTTCACTAAAAATTCGACTCGAAACAACTGCGGTAAAACTATACAGTCCCTTCTCATAAATCGGGACGCCCTAAATCGGGACAAAATGCATAGATCGGGCAAAAATTTCGGATAATCGTCTTCAAGACTGATATAATTCTACATTTTTGAAAATATTTTTCTTATCTTGAAATAAATTAATGTTTGGGACGGCCAAAGTCAATTTTGTCTGTTTGGCAATGTGACTTTCGAGGTCCATCAGTTTAAACCGCATTGAAAAACTCTATCCGACCCATTAAGTCTCGCTAACCGATCAGTTGCTCCCTGGCATAGGGGGGGGGGGTAGTTTTGACAGGCGTGCGGCAAAGACCAACCCAAAAATAAAAATGAATCTGGGAATTGAGGTTAAAAGACTTGGAGTTATAGTCGGAAAACCGTTGAATATCTGAAAAATGGAGACCGCTTCACCAAATATTTAATAAAATATGTTCTTAGCAACGTGAGACCATTATTGTTTTATATGCCAACATGGATACCCAGAGAAAAATAATAAATTAAAAGCGAGTTCGTACCGTCAAAACTCTTAGTGCTGTAATTAGTAAACCGTTTGATGTCTTCAAAAAAAAACGACACTGCTCCAGTGTATATTCATTAAAAAATGTTCTGTAGATGATAAGACATTCATGTTCTGTCTGTAACGAGAATCATACAAAGGCAAAACACTGACAAAATTTGGATTGAAATAGATATCAGACCGCCGAGATAATGGCAGTTAAATTTTGCAAGTCTCTTCAATTTTCACAAAAAGTGCAAAAACGGTTTTGGCCTGCCAAATTAGTTACATTGAACGTTTCTCATCGGCATTATTTTTTTATGAAGGGTATTTGAAATCCCTATAATGAACCCTATAACGGACACTATAATGACCCTATAATGGACTTAAGTGACAAAGTTCCGTTCGGGGTCTCCACTGGTTAACTTCGTACGCCACTTATTTGTTAGAGCGCCGGAAATTTGATGGTCCTTCGTTTTCGACTGAAAGAAAGCCTTTTGGATACCCACCATATGTTCTCCAGTCTGAAGCCATGCTAAAAAATCCTAAAACAATTCATGGTGAGTCCTAAGCGAAACCTAGTTCTAGCTCAACTCTAACTGAAGCTACACACAATTGCGCATGAGTTGAAGTTGGGTGATTTAGTTACTGTATGTAGTTTCCGTATACACTGTACGCCAAATAAACCGTCGGAACAGAGGCATTTGAAGCAGAAATTTTGAATTAATTTAACCCACATACAGTCGAAAACAGTGCGTTATGGTGTTCCGCGTGTTAGTGTTAAAGCGCATTTAACAGCAGCTGTCCTCAATAGAAAAATACTTCTTGCGTGGGATGTTAAGACTATTGGTTTCTTTACGTTTCGCCTACCTATCGTTAATTTTCCATCGTAGGAAATGTCGAATTGTTATTTTATTCGTCCGAACAAATGTAGTACACCACTCTAAACGTTAATGCACCATATTGAGGAGTTAACGTTTAGTTGGTGCATTAGCGTTTAGAGTGGTGTATAATGTATTAATTCATTCGAAACAATGCAGAGTAATGTATTTACGAATCTAGATGACATAATTAACCACTTGGAGATATTTTCGAATTAATATTTGAGAATTTAATATCTGCATTAATATTCACTGAATCGAGTATCAGTGGGGGATACTCGTAGCATAACATAACTGAGATGAGATAATTCCAAGATCTAAAATTAACACGGTCGTTATTAATTACCAATTAATTTATTTATGAACAGAAAGTCGTCTTTGAGTTCGTCTACTTGAAGTGAAGTCAGCGAAATAAGTTCAGCAGTTTGGCAGCTACACAGGTTATCTACATTGATTTAATCGATCGAGGGATGAATTCTATATTTTGTTGGTAATCTCGAAGGGCAGGTGTTTGTAATCTCATTTTATGTCAATCTACATTAAGTAGAAGTCGTTTATCGGGCGGAAATGATTAGTTGTAATATAATTTATTATATCATAAGTAAAAATAGCTTTATTTACAATTCTCCTGATTAATTTAAATTCATCTTTTAAAAAAAATGCGAAATTTCCTCTAAAATGACTCGACTGACGATTACACCAAACATTCGTCAAATTATGCGGTGGGTTATCAATAGTCAAGAGCAACGAGGGAAAATGTGCTCATTCATATGAATGACCAATTTTCAAGACACTCTCATCAAATATTCAAATCTCCACACCATTTCGGATAAATTATGTTTTTGTAATATTTTATAATTCACAAAAAGCTAATATTCTCGACCACAAGCATGATAGGCGAACAGTTTTGAAAGCGATGTCATGTATGGTTTTCGAGATAACTCCGCTCACAATAGTCAATGAGTTGACGGAGTCGCAAATTCAAGTACGTCTCTCGGGGTGTTGTTCAGTTAGCGGCATGTAGTCAAATAATGACGTCTGTAGCAAAATAATGACTTTATTGAGGGATTTTTCGTTATTGAGGGATTTCTATAAGTCATCAAAAAAAAGTTACCGCTAGTTCGCGCGGTCCCGTCTCTCGTTGGTCCACCTCTGTAGCTTCACGTATGTCTGACGCCTACGTTTACCTCCTCCACATAAACTTAAATCCCGACAAGCATCACGCACAAATAGTAACACGCAGGCGAATTTGGGTTACATTATAATGAATAATTTGTGTAAACACTGCGACAAGTTTGAGTGTTATTAAGCGAGTTCAAGTAGCCGTAATAGTCTTGCATTTCATGAAATTGGAAATAAAAAACGTTAGCATCGAATTAGAGTTAGGGGATTTATGAAATAATCCTTCATACGAATAGAACTGTATCCATCTTTTCATTGTAACCCTCGTCTAAAACAGACGTCTAAAACAGATACGTCAGTCTATCTAAAAATAATCATTCCATACATACTGCTCGTATTTGGGTTAGTTGTGTTTTTACATGAATCTGACGTTCGTGATAATCAATTCTGATTATATGGATATATAAACGATACCCTTTTATAAACTTTAGATTATATTCCAGCCTACCGCGATTATGTTCATATCCACAATATTATTAGTTTCAAGCTGCGTAAGTAAGTTTTGACCTTTACTTTTCTGTCTACGTAAATATGTCCAATCGTGCGGATAGAATTATCGTGATAATCACTAGGTCGGTCTTTTAAGTTCCGTTGAACCTGTCGAAAACCCTTTTTTTATTAAAATTTATTAAAATTATGATGTATTGTAGTTAATTGCTGGGGCCTCTATAAACGTAGTACAAATTGGGTTCAGGTTCAGCTCACGAGATGTCAAATATAGTTACACTGGTAACGGCAAAAGGGTCTGATCGTGGGCGGAATTTCCGTCTGTCTAAATCGTTAGTTGGGAGGCCATTAACGAATTCGACAAGTATGTTTTGGAGTTTAACATAGGTTGGACTCTGACATCACCATGAGCCAATTAAATCTCATTCTGAGTTGCTTTCAAAAACACTTTTTTTATTAACACTTTTATTATTTTCGAAGCGCGGCGCAAAGTAAGGAACTACAGACAACACCTAGGAGTTAACAGAATTTTAGAGATTTTCAGGAAGAGGATATTACAGGTAGGAATCGATGGGGAAATATATGCGAAACATACGGCAGTATGTGCTGGGCTATATAAAATCTATATATACATATTAGTTGATGTTAGAAAAACGTGGTCTTTTAGAAGGCTCTTTGCTTACCTAGTGGTATTAAAGAGCAACTGAGAATAGTCACTCTCGTAACTCTTGTAATGACTTATTTGATGTTCTTAGCATCATGTTAATGATCCGCTGGAAACAGCTTTTTATAGAACATTGATGAATCTTTACTTTATAGAGAGAGTTCCTCAGTCAATTCCGGTAGTGATACTGTAAAACCGAAGAACCTATTCTCAGTGTGTATTAACACCTGAGTGGGGTATGCCAAATCTTTGATGTTGGAAACCCGGTCAAGCGCTTCTTATGAAGAAGCAGAACCCTTATGTCTAACTTAAGAGGCTTCGGATGTCTTTTGAGAGCTTTCACCCATGCCTAGCCTGATCTCGCTCTTTGTGATATTGAGCATGGTGGATAACTGTATAGAGATAGTCTTACAGTTATTCTGTCAACTTCACTTCGGAGTGCTGAGATGTTTAGAAATCAGAATTCGTTAGTGAAGAGCAGAGATCTTTAACTGATTACGTTCAGCCAAAGGGAAGATTGATACCTTAAATTGTCAAGCTCTTCTTATGAAGCAGCGGAACCGTTATGTTCAAAATAAACAGGTCCTCCCAAACATGCATAGCACGTTCGCTCTCTCTATGGAGACTAACAATGGGTTTCTGTATAAACATAGTTATTATGTTACTTTACTGGAGAGTGTTGAAAGATTAAGTTCAGTTAAACACGTAGTTTAACATATACGTCTTAATATTATTATTTAACAGGTGTATAGACCGGTATTTTATTAACATATAACATACTCCGTGTTTCACAGGTTAATTACCGAATTAACCATATCCCCTCGTCTAAAATCTATACTGTCGCAGTGCCTAATTTAACCCAAGTGACCAGGTGTGGCGATTATATGTGGACACATGCTGATTCTGAATTTTCTAATATGCATCAAATATGGACTACGAAATTATTGTTAGTCTGCAGCAAAAAAATCAGCAGCACCATCCCATCGCTTTAGCAACGGAGAAATCTGTGCTGTTTTACAAACTCACCAATGGTGACCAAAGGCCACAAACAATAGAATTAGTAGTTACAAATCACAACCATAGTGAAATGTAATTACACGTCTTTGGCAAGATTATTCTTCAGACCGTACTAACGCACAATGGCGTACCTACCTATTAGAATTATAGAAAAACTCTTCTTAGCAACGTGAAAATAACTTTTTACCATTAACAACCACTTTAGAGTTTAGAGCCATGGTTGAGAATTTCCAAATTACGGTATTCGGTTATTCTCAGTTACCACTTGATTATTAGTAATCACGAGAGAAGGATCTTAATTCGGAGGGGGTAGTTTCTAGCTAAAGCGATTCTAAGCCAATCAAATACTAAATATATTAACACCGAAATAATGCTAATCTTCTCGCGTTAGCTTTCAAAATCTGTCTAAATAACGACCCTTATCACTTTACGCTCAGCGAAATTGGTCAAAATGGAAGACCGACTACTGATACAATCAAATTCATTGTAGTATTCAAAAATGCTCAATACCGGTATAGACCGTCTTTTACAGGCGAAAGTATGCAGTAACGGGGGTAAAATTTTTTCGTAGAGTACCAACTAACAGTCTACGATCGACCACGAAGAAACGGTGCCAATAAAGTCATCTGAAAGTCCTTATCTCAAATACCTTTCCCTGTAGATTTGCAAGTGGAAGTTTCCATTGACTTTTATGTTTTGTAATAACTACTTCTGATTCATCGTGAATGTATATACCTACGAACTAACGTCAAATTGTAGACCTATTTGACGGTTGGATTATATTAAATAATGGAAGCATAAATTTTATAAAGTATTAGAGTTTAATTCATTGACAATTGTTCTTGTTTAGATTAATGGTGATGAAATTTAGTTACGGGAGCGTTCCGTGGGCCTTCAAATGTGTACGCGATCAAGAATCAGGGAGTCCAACTTTTTAACTGTTTTAACAATTACCGAGGTTTGGCGGGTGGACTATTACATTTTATATTAAACGCTATGAAGATAGTAGGCTCTATTCTTTCACAATTTAAACAATACGGAAGGAAATTGGTAATAAAACATAATACGGGCTTATGTCAAAATGTGGTCGAGTTATTTGTAGCGGGCACAACAATTGATTGTGTCTGTCTGGAGGTTATGTTTGTAGACAACACCGCAGAATAATTGATTAGATTATATCCGAAATACGGTCTGATGAGATTTTTCAGTCTTTCAGGCTCGATTGTCCATGGAGAATATCGAATAATTTCAATACTGCCATTTTTTAATAATTAATTACGACGATGTGGTAAGAAATCCTTCAAATCCAATTAAACTGAAAAACAATATTGCAATTATTTAATAACCTACAGCGAAATCATAAAAATTGTCCGATTTGACGAGGCCAATTACGAGCTTTTAAATCCCACGCGCGTTGATATTAGGTGTACGGAATCTTGGTCTTTTCATTGACCGCTGATCAATGGCGCGTGAACAAACATACGAATGGTAACTAATGGTGACTTCATTCCAAACCTAGTAAGGCCATTAACGAATTGGATACACGGAGATTGTTGGTTACTACTAGTTGAACACTTGGTTCAATTATAATTGCTTAGGTTTCGTTTCTGTGGAAGCTTGACTTGAATTTTAGGCGAAAAGATTTTCTGATTATTCAAAATGTACGACAAAACTTAACCCGTGGAAGTCTAATTACCACCACACACAAACCATAATTCAGCACTTTTCATGTTTGCATAATTGTACAGGTCGACAATTAGCCTCATCATAACCCGAATAAGTAAATTTTCGTCATTTTTGTTGAAAAAACTCTGAGGATAGCTAAGTACATACAGCGTTCGGCTAATGATCTGTTCCGAGATATACCATATATATACATTTTTTTTTCAAGACAAATTAATTCTTTAATTGTACAAGTAATATTTAGTAAATTCGTTGTAAATTTATCTTGGGATGTATATCCATTGGACGATTTGATAGACGTACTATTGTTCCAAATCTGGATGTTGGTTGATTTGTAATAATACTTCGTAAATATATTATATCTCCCAGGCACCTTTTTGACTTTTTTTTGTCACGGCTGTGACATAAATAGGACAAAATTAAGCTGCATTCCTGCCTAGAATTTTATTGCGCGTGTTTCAGGCTACCACTAGAAATTTTGACCGGAAATGAACCTAAACATCGAAAATTCGAAATTTTCCGTCGAAAATTGGTCGTGATGTCAATCGATCACTAGTTAAGTCCAAGCTGAAATATAGATCTTATCTATTCAGCGGAAGCCTTGATTTTATCAATTCGCAATAACTTGAACAAACGGGGATTTCAAAGCGAAACGCATCAAACTTTTCCAGAATAGGGCTAATTACTTTTGTTAGTCTCGAGAGAAATCAGGTTGTCACTGCACTTACATTTAAAGATGTCCGATTACCCCACAAATTGGTATTATTTGACGCGTACGGATGTATGCGTCGGAAAGTATGCCCGATTCGCTCGAAAGAGGACTTATTCGACGCGTCATGACTCCAGCTTCAATTATTCTTCATTTACCTCCACCTAGTGTTTTCCCGAAATAACGGTGGGAACAAGCATATTGATCGTGAACAAAATCTATTGCAGAGTTTACACCAAAAGTATATAAAATGTTGTAGTATTCATTAAAACTGGTCAATATTCACTAGTATTGACTACAAAGTACTGTAAATGAAAGCTGCCTTACTTTGCAAACATTCTGAATGGCACAAGCAGCTTGATTTTGAATAGAATCTAATGTAAAATGTAGGATTTGAAGGCAGTGCCACCCTCCTCATAATAAATAAAAAACAAGACATTCGAATTCTGGAAACGGACTAAATAGAAACAATCTGCAAAGCCAAAAAGGTGCCTGAAGTACATAGGGAAAAGGTGTGCCTGAGATATTATAGAAACATTTATAATATGAACTGAATATAAATATATTTATCCTGCACGGGCATCGCCTTTACACCCAGGATAGTCTTAAATAATATGGTTTATTATGTATAATTAAATGTTGTAATATAAGAATTTTTTTTTCTCAACAAAATGCATATCATGATAATGGAGCCTAATCCTCCATTTTTGATACCATTCATTGAGTTCTAAATAATAGGATACAGTACGAACCCTCTTCTTATTCGGAAAGTGATTTCACCTCATTATTATCCAAAAAGATTTGTTTGTAAATAAATTATAAACGTTGGTAATTTATAGACCCAGTGATTGGATGATAGCATCAATATACCAATATTCTACAGTATTGTAATACCAATTGTTTGTGATCTACATAGTTTTCAGTGATATTTGAACTTATAGAGAATATTATATTTTTTCTTTTAATCATTAAAAATTTGTGATTTCTAGATACTTAATTGTACCCGACTCAGACTTGAGTCACCGTTAGCGAGGGAACTCGCTAAGAAATCTAAACCCCCTAGAAAAAATTTAATAGAAAGTGCTTAGGCAAAATCGGGAGAGAATTGTACCTATCCCTGGTAGCGTTAATATCGAAAAAAATGGAATACATTTTTGTTCGCGTTCCCTCGGCCTCTTGTTGTCTCATTCTCGGACTAACGAACTTTATTTTCTCTGGGGAATTTCCACTTGCTTGCTTCAGAAATCACCTTTTAAAATCATTTCCCGCAAGAGGGAGCTTTATGAACAAGCTTAGCTTCCATTGCGCTAACGTGTTTTGATGAGTCATCAACTGCCAACTGATTGGTTAAAAATATTATTACATCATCTATCGAGTTCGAATACAAATAAATACACAAAAATACGATTGATCCGCCTTGGACTCGAACACCAATGATCGGTTTTGTATGAAGAATGTGCAGTGCAAACTACACTCTTGCGCCGTAGATTTGACGAATTTCATAAAATGGAAGAAATACAGTCCATTGAAAGTCAGATTGGAAGAAAACAAGACAAACTATGAACATAGAGAATGTTGGTCTGGAATCAGAAA
>SCLF01158204.1:0-10293 GCA_004367975.1 Mesochordaeus erythrocephalus
TTCTACAGCCATCTCATCGGAATATCCATGAATAGTTTTTAACAAATGAATAGTTTTTAACAAATACTTTCATCTTTCTAATGGTAAACCTTTGGTTACAAAAATATTCATGGATTTACCGTTGAGACAACTTGAGAATTAATATACGACTGCCAATTTTAACGACATCACGGTATATGTATTGAAATAATTCATCTGTGGTTTTTGTGCATGAGACAGTTAATAGTCAGAAAATAAGCATTGGTATCAGCAACTGAAACAAGATAATCCCAATTGATCGTCTTGAAATGATTTTTTTGTTTATTTCTCTTTGCAATCGATTGCAAACAAAGTTTTCAATTATACAGCCTAGTTGAAACTAAAAACTGCACAAGTATTACAGCGAAGTATTAACTCGTAAACGTCATTGCGGAAATAGTATGATTTACTTAGTGCTGCGGTTTGAGCTCTACATCATAGGATGTGCCGATGTTATGTACTGTTAACGGTGTGGCCGAATGTCATTACTACTACGAATGAGAGAAAGACTCATAAACACTCATAAACACTTTGAAAATCATTTTGCCCAACCGGGAATCGAACCCAGGCCTTCAGATAACTACATTCTGGCGTCCTAACCACTGAACCACCGAGGCTTGTGGTTATGAGGTTTATATTCTATCTATATTCTCCTAACACATAATGAAACTATATTTTTAGCTTGTTACAGACTATATCTCTATCTGTTCGAAGCTAACAAAGCTCTGCTCAATTTCGGTTAAAACCCGAAAAACTGGTCGATGAGTGAAAGCACTTAAAGGGTGTTTAACTCTCATCCTATTTTTATTTACACGCCTGTCCATTAATTAGGCCATAACTTCTGCCAGAGTGTGGTAACATTACATTTTCCACATATACTCTACACTTGAAATGTTCTCCGAATTGTTTTAGAATTCCTTCAGACCGGAAGTGAAGTTAGAATCGGAAATTCATTGTAAGGAATCACATAGTAAATTTTCGAGTGGTAAGTTTTGGTCCAACATGTCTTAAAAACGTTTATATAACGAAAGGTTACTAACCAGGGACTCATTAAGAAATACCACCTTTTATTATTCGAAAAAGCCCTTAGGAATACGGAAACCAGAAAAAAACCTAAAAACGCAAAATTATTGCGAAATTATTCATAACTGAAAGCAATAACGCGTACTGACACGAAAATAATATATGCTTGAAAGATTGGACTATTGGTGTGGCTTTGTAGCTCATAGGATAGAGCGTTCACATGAGACGAAAGGAACCGCTGGTTCGAATCCCGCGGAAGCCCAAATATTTCGAGTATATAAATGCAGCAATACAATTGAAATAGTAACAGTACCCTCATAGAGCACGCGCAAACGTCTGATAAGATTTCATAATTACGTAATGTTTACAACAATATTTGGACTGAAAATCGCACTGCAAGTAAATACAAATCTTTTTGAGTTTGTCAAAAAAGGTCAAGAGTTCTACAGTGATGACTACAAGCAACTTAAGAAGTAAATTGTTGAAACATGCAAGAACAATTAATTTTTTTAAGTAAATTTTCAGATAATCTGATCTAAATAAAAGTATAATATTTCTCCTGTTCATTGTTTTATTCATATCTTAAATCTGCTATTTTACAATTAATTAACCCCTACTTGATTTTGCGGTTGATGGTAATTACTTCCGGCTTTCAGCCATGAAGTCTATAAAAGTTATCCTTTTGTTGTTTCTCTTGGTATTTATTGCCTAATAGCATGTGCTGGTTGAAATGATTGCTTGCAGGACGGTTTTAAATTCCTTCAGCGTGATCTTGCATCCAAATATGGACAAATAATCAAGACTTATCAATCATTAAAAGCCCCAAATTCTAGTACCAAATATGGAAAGTCCCGAATTTGTTCTTCAATTCTTAAACCTTCTATTTATTACTGATCCTATTGATTCCGGCAGATCACCAAAATGATGATTATTTTATTTTCAAATTCGAATTGATTACAAAAAAAAAATTATGTGTCCAGACATTTAGGACTAGCATTAATTTTAGTGTATTAATTATGTGTTAATGAATGATATATCAGAATGAATAAATTGAGAAACTCAATCCGACGTGATTAATTCTCACTTGGATGTATAAGGGTAACGACGTAAGTTGGGTGGAAATTAATTTAAGATCCATTACGTACGAAATAGAAAATTTCTTGTATAATTGGCATCGTTTGGTCTATCATAAGGTCTGGCTATTATTATAGCGTCACGAGCTGGGTCAATATACTTTCTGATTTTGTGCCGTAAATAGGATTTTATTGGTGGGATGAGGCTCTTATTTTTAGAACATTATCATGGGTGAAATCAGGTGTGCCTCGTCTATGTCATATGGAATTTATTTTTCGTCGAGTAGATCTAAATAGAACTGAAAAAGATCACGGGCTGAAACATCAAGTTACTGGATGTTCGGTTTGGAACAAATGGTTAAGAAATTAGAGGATAGTGGTTCGAATCCAATCCACGGCACAAATATTTTCAGGGGTTAATTTTTACATTTGGTGGTTAGTTTCAACCTCAAATCCGATCCAAGTTGTTCAGAACAACAGCGAACTATTTGAGGAAAACATTTAAGTACTTCCTGCTCAAACATTTGTTATTTTCTCCGGTTATTGAACGACAATAATGACATCCAGGTTTCATGTCAATGTCAGCTGCTGTCATCGAAGTCTAAAATGCTCCGAAAATAATTCCCTGGCTGACCAAATGGTCCAATCTACCAAAATTGATATTAACCCCTCGGTTTAACTTGGAATTAATAAAGCTTTTTTGATGTAAAGTCTCAAGGGGAACATATTTCTGGCTGATCTTTAATGAAAATTTATTGCACAACATTTGCGATACATTTTAAACCGGAAGTTCCACAGAAAGAGAATGAAAACAATAAAACGTAAAATATTTGGAATTTTATTTTTCTAGACAAAATCGTGTTTCTCTTATCGGAAGTAAATGTCCCAGACCGGAAAGTATCTAAAATTATATTTGCCGTAATTGAAGTATCATGTTTTTCGGATAAAATTTTCAGATAAGTTATATAATTTCACTCACTTCCGGTGGGACTGTCGGTTCAAAAAATTTCCAACTGCAAAAAATTCGATAGGCCTATCAAATAAAAAATAATGAAGCCACCAGTCCTACAAAGCCCTAAGTCACGTTAAAAAAAAAGTCTGATAAATTTATATATTATTTAATTAAATAATTAAATATAATTTATCGGCTAATATTGGGATGGTCGAACTTTCTCGTATTTGTAATTTTAAATGTAGCAAAAACACTCGAATTGCGTCTCGCTAAGACTCTCGTTCATTCAATTCGAAACAAAAAGTGGAAAGCGAAACGAGAGCACTTACGTCAAAACTGATAACGATGGGTTCATTTTCAACATTTTTTCGATGAAATTCAATCATACTTGATAAAAAAAGTTTGAAAATTAGCACAAGGGTTGATATAGGAGGCTAAGAGTGGGATAAGGGCCTCTCGTAAAGGGGATGATGAGGGATAATTAGTGTTTTATCATTAGTGAGCTCGGTGACTGACCACAGAAGGTGTCACTTCGACTATCAGGTTAAAAATTAATGCTTATATGTGTTATTATGAGAAAAAAGTTTATATTTGATACCAAATGCTCGGGTCAAGGTCCGGTCAAATCGGGTCAAGTTCCGGTCAAATAGTTTTTTTGTGGAAATGTGCGGGCTGAAGAAAGCCCGGCAAATACCGTGAAGATAAAACATTTAATTAGCAACGATGTTAAACATATTCGAGTGCAAATATCACATTTTGCTGTTTTTGTATATTTGTTTGAAGTGAGAAGTCTACTGTTATGTAAGAAAATCTCGGTCGACGTGGCTCGAACACGTAACCTTGGCCTTTCCGGAACAACGCTCTACCCAGTAAGCCACCGATCTCCCGAATCTCATTACTAACACGTGTTTGAGACAATTATTAGATATCAGCTCTATTAACGAATTATTGTAAATAAACAGACAATGATTGCTAATTATGTTAGAGCGTGAGCTCAAATAATTTATTATATAATATTACCAAGGTACCTAACCAATGACTCCTTAAGGAAATCCACCTTTTTACTACTTAAGACTAACTTCTACAAACAAATGACACAATAATTCGTTACTAGAAGTGATACCTGTTACACCTATCATTATAATTCGGTGTCAAATACGAAAACAAAATCTAAAAAATATGTCAATTTATCATTTTCGCCAATCAAAACGTTAACTCATTTCAACCATGGTTCGCTACTTCAGTGAGATTTTACTAGATGGAACTACTGATTGTTTCTACCAAAAAATCCAGACCAAGCAGTGACAAATATGTTGAGTCTAGGTTATCAATCACATTCTCAAAAGACTTCAAGGTGTCAAGAAAGTGAGTAAATTATTATTGCTTTCATTATGCTGTTTCAAGATTACTATTTGATGTCTACGATGACAATAAAAAGTGATGGTATTTCCGGTACAATTTGAAGGTTTTGAGTTTTGAATTTTTCATAAAATTGCTGAATTCGCAGTAATGAGGGTGAGACTTATATGGTCGTTAACGAGCTCCCACGAATGCAGCATTTGTTTTGCTTAACGAGATCGAAAAGCAATAAACTGCTTCATCCACGTCACAAGGATGTCAACGTGCTTTGATGGTGATTAATTTTAAGGCACAAAGCTGCATTGAGTGTTGCAATTCTTTATGCTCTTGGTGAATGTCACATCAAAGGCACCTGATTACTTTCTGTGTCTGAGTGTGCCCGTGATTGTGTGTGTGAAAATTTGTCGGGAAGAAAGGCGCGTATTTCATGAAAAAATAGCTCGGTGTGCGTTAAAGCATGAAACATTAATAATCCTGGGGCCGCTTTTTGATCTTTGAGAGAAATCAATTCAGCTGGAAATTTCTCAGCTCAATTAGCGAGCTGGAGAGGGGCTAGGGCCTTTACACGCTAGAATACGCGCATACGGCTGTGCAATGGGAAATGTAAGACACTCTAATGAGTTGAAATCACTATGCGAGGATGGACTAAGTGGTCAAATTTCGATATGCAGAGCATTAGATTACGAGCTGGTGCTTTGGTGTACGAATTAGTGCAACGAACTCGTGCCTTTATTTTCCTATCGACACAAATGACCCTTGATCGTCCCGCCGCACTACCGCATTAAAATTGTTCCGAGTTTTTAGCATAGCTTCAAACCAGAAGTATCACTGGAAGTGTCAACTAAAAGCAGAAAATTCATTTTTCTAGTCGGGCATTACACCAGAATTTCGCGCGAGATCTTTGGTAGTATCTGGAAAAAATTAAGTGCCTAGAGCTACTTTAACAGTGATGGATTGGTTTGGACCTCTGTCCAAGTGAGCATTCGACCCAATCAACAAATAATCCCAGTTTTCCTGTGGAATTTCACGTCACATGGACCGTATTGACGCCCTACCCAATGGAGTTATCGACCAACTGATTCGCGGTTAACCACATTAATAGGTTAGAGCGTCTTATTACGAATGAGAAAGCTGCGTGTTCGAATGACGCTACACCCAAAGCTTTTTATCGGCATCATTATGAAGACCATGAAAGACATCATTTATAGTATAACGACAGACTTTCAGTGACGTAAAATTCCCTTGGAAAACCCCCAAATATACATCTCCCTGATACTCGCAGTTTCCGGCCATCCATATTTACAGTACTTTCCGTACAAAATTTTCTCACGTGTACTTGAGGAGACATTTCGGTCCGAAAGTTTTACCAGAAGTGAACCTAAAAACGTAAAATATTTAAAATTTCAATCGAAACTTGGACTAGAGTTTTAGCCTATGTAAGAATACGTACGTCTCAGTATTGATCGTATGGTTAACTGAAGAGAAACGATAATTATTTTGAGTGAAATCGAGTTTTTGTGAGCTAGTTTTCTAGGCTGAAAATTATTTTTGATTCAGATATGGGTTTAGCCGCAATTAAATATTAATATGTACTTCAAAGTAAAGTAATAATCACTTGTGGACCCTACGTGACGCCAAAAGTGAATATAATCCCGTATTTTCACCCGAAATGGGCCTGATGACCAGCTGGGGTAAAAAGGGTGTGCACGGGTTAATTGGTAAATAATTCAACAAACTTTGCACAATAAATGTTCTCAAATGCATGCCAAACATATCCGAAATCCCTATTGGAAGAAGTTATTGTCGCTAAGTCGCACTTTGTCTAACAATCGTCTCGGCACAAAAAAGACCCCGACGTGTAGATTTTGCATATACGTTCATTCCAGAAACCAGCGACAAAAATGAATCTTTCGTAATTTAGATTGATATCGATCGAAATAGACGGACTGTAATAGCATTATGATTCATTCAAGCATGAATATAAATATTATGGGGATGCTTTTGAACTTCAGTGTTATCCGCTATAAATCACATTTTATCACTAGTCTCCATATGAAAAACACTGATAATTAAGACTTTAATGTCGGGCTTTCCCGTGCCTGCGTTTCTGTCAAGTTAGAAAAAGTCTAAATCTGGTTCCATTCCTTGGATCGAATATGGAAAATTACGGTTACGATCCGGATCAGTGAACCGTAAAGTTAAAACTACCCTAAAATATATATATTTCACCCTGATATAGATATAGGCCTATCTATATATCTAGCAAACGCGTTTACGCTTGACGTTTTCCAGCACGATTGCTTGGCCCGGCTTTCTCTCCAGTTTTACAGTATTCCGCCTGAAATACAGGCAGCAAGCAATAAAATTAGCCAGCAGTACGATTATTAACTTTTATTGATCAATTTAGCAACAAATTAATGTAATTATTATAGTAAACTACCGACCCCAAAATTAAACGACCAACACTAGTACCACCAACACCTAGTGGTGCCCATTTCTAAACCATTAAACTGTGACCTAATATTGAATTTAGAAACATTTGATGTTCGTGCTTGTCAAACCATAACTGCATGTGTGTTGCTTAATGATATGTTTGACTTTTTCGGTGACGAAACGTTTCCTTTTAATAATAGGTTTTCCGTAAAAATATAAAAAGAGATCCGTTTCCGATAGCTTTTGGGAAGGTAAATGTAAGGGGAAGATAATCTAAGGGTATTACGGATATTTGCATTGTAAAATTCGTAACATTGATAAATATGAGAAAATCGAATCCTTTGATCTTATCCCCCTTCTTACAACGACAAAAAAATCATTTATCTTCTGGACTTACAGATCAACTGTATGTGACCCATGCCCGCGGGTTAAGTTAAGAATTTTAAATAATAGAATTTTGGGCGAGAGATTTAGCTTACCTGTATGAAATAGTTATATGTCGTTACTGAGCAATGTATAATCGTAATATTTAGGTCGCGGATAAAACAATCAGGACTAATAAATGTGTCTTTTAACTTTGACTATTTCTCTTTGATGAATCTGAGAACTCATTAATTGTAAATCAGCTCAAATAATACAGCTCGACTTCTCTAGGTCTATCTATAAGCCGCAGAGCTTTCAAATATGCCACGGATTTTTCGATTACCGATTTTTCGGTGGATCAGGCTGAGATCCTGATCAGATTAGAACATGACTTGGGTAAGGAGCGGAGATTTTATGAAACTTTTTATCCTAACGAGCATGCATTTGGTGATGCATTTTGTGATGCAAACATAAAAAAAAACATCATAAAAATTTATACGTTCTGATTTTTATTACCACTGACCTTTATAAATTATTTTCATATTATCAATAATTAAAATTGCTTTTTATAAAACAATACAGTATTTTGGTTATATTAACCATTACAGTCACGAACTAAAATATTGTATTTTGTAATGTTTACGTAGGTATTTGGTTTCAAATTATCAAAGCTTATTGGAATAAATTGCATGATGAAGTAATGTAACAGCTTTGATTATTATTCTAGTGATATTTAAAAAAAAAATTAAAAAAAAAATTAATTTTTTAACAATAAAATATTGTAATAATTATAAATTCCCCTGGAAGGAAATGATCCTGATAAAAACCGCAGATGGTATTTTGCGCATCATTTATTATTACTAATGTCACGCGCACTGATAACAAAAAAATATTAACCTACAATGTATTTTCGCTCTCAAAATGATGCCTAACTAATTGAGCTACAATTTGTTTCTTGCTCTAAATTTTCGGCCAGAAAAAAATAATAAATGATGGACAGAATGGAACTCACCCCCGTAAACAACTCAAACTCTAATGAGCTAAAATAAAGTCTTTCGAAGATTATTCGAAAGTAACTATTGAATATTTAGAATATCTAGCATTGTCACCAAAGTTCTACTGTTTGCAAAGGCCGAAAAGGGCGAAAATGAAGAAAACTATCTTAATGGTTTATTCGGCCACAATTATGCTCAGTTCGTTACGAAGCGATGCACCTTTAGCCCGCCTCAAATATTTTTCAATTTCACACTTTTTCTTTTTTTATCCTTTTCTCTTGGCCTCTCTTGCACCTTCTCACCAAACGAATATCTCTTACACCTAGCCCCATGTCGCCTCAGCTATGTTGTCCAAAATTCTCGTTAAACACCCCCACCCCCCCATTGCGTCACGTGGTATTTTCTAGATTTTTTGCTTGTTCTTACCTGCAAAGTTCATGTCTGAATAGCCGCTGACGCCGAGTCCATAACCACTCGTACCGAAAAATCCTGCTGTCGCCGAGCCCGATAATCCGGCCGTGGAACTCGGAACTAATGCAGAACTAAGACTTAAGGGCTATACTATATACAGTATTTATTTGAAGCGGACGTTAAAAACGTAAGCTATATAATTATGATTTAGAGTTATGGCCCTTTCCTATACGATGCTGCAGCTGACTGATTACCGTAGCCAGAATTATAGTAGTTTCGTGCTGCCGCTGTTGATCCACCATATGCACCATCATATCCAGTTCCATAGCCATAACTCATGCCAGCAGTCTCCTGAAGCTGATTTAGTCACAATACTTTCCCTCAGAAAGGTGCATTTTAGTTGCAGCTAGAATGGTCTCAATGTTTAACTACTATGGGTAGTGACCGCCAATTTATGCCGAGGCACAGCTACTTTAATTTGATCACATGTTGTAATATATAAGTGAAGTGGAAGGTGAACATTGGTGTTTAAATTGAATGGTTCAGGTTGATGTGTTCTACTCTAATTTGAGGTTTGACATTAAATTAGGGGTTGAAAGTTGATTACGCTTTTCTAGCCTCAACAGTCTATAAGGGTATCCTACCATTTTCACTCGTTCGGTATCGTTCTGTCTTTTTCTTTCTATCTCTTATTTTCAGTCTCTCTCTCTCTTGTGTTCGTTGAGTCTCTAGTCTCAGGTACAATTAACTTTGCCACACACCAAGTAACCGGGTATTACTCGAATCACCAAACCGAGCGCCTCATATAACGACTCCTCTGCGCCCTCATCCCGCTAGCCAGGATCTGCATCTCGGCCCCCCTCTATATTTATATCTCTACTTCCTTCATTTTCTACTAAAAGAGCAAGAAACGAGAAGAAAAGACAAAAAAAGTCTAATGAAACACCTAACAGCGCCAAACGAAACGTCATGAATTATCGGGCATATATGAAAGGGCCCCCACACCCCTAATGAAATTTTGCGCAAATAGCTGTGATTTATATCCCATAACATGAACGAGAGGGATTCGAATTCGTTAACTCCATATGAACAATAAATTAGTCGTAATCTGGTGCAATTGGATGAAGCTGTACACTAATATCATTGCTCTCGGAAGTATCTTAAATTTTGTCATTTTCACTTTATGCATACCACAGTTCGTGCCTATTGTTGTTGTATTTAATAATGTATATTTTACACACTTACGACACTGACATTTCTGTCCAAATTTGTCTAAGCCCAACTTCAGAATCAGTATCTCTGATTTACGAAATACTGCAACGTCTGCAAAAAATGGGATATAAAACAAAACAAAAATGAGTAAATTTCTGTCTGCTATTTGAATAACGTGAGAAATTTGGTTATTTTCAAATATTTACTGGTTTACATCCTGGGTGTCCTAGAAAAGTGTTCCCTGAAAGTGCTCCATGAAAGTGTTCCTTGAAAGCGTTCCTTGACAGTGTTGCCTGATTGTATTTCCTAAAACTGTTCCAGGAAAGTGTTCCATGAAAGTGTTCCAGGAAAGTGTTCCATGAAAGTGTTCCAGGAAAGTGTTCAAGAAAAGTGTTCAAGAAAAGTGTTCAAGAAAAGTGTTCAAGAAAAGTGTTCAAGAAAAGTGTTCAAGAAA
>SCLF01158316.1:0-10292 GCA_004367975.1 Mesochordaeus erythrocephalus
TGTAGAAATGATACACTGTGACAGAATTATTATAATAAACCACCGAACACTAAACCTACGTATTATTACTGACAGATGCAAACGCAGTTCAATGCAGAAGAGACGCAGCCATCAAGGATTCAGATTGCAGGTTAGTGAGAAATAAGTGAAAATGGGTGTTGCCAAGGGATTAAGGTGGTCATATAAAGTAGGGTACCGTAGATGCATCGTGTGTGATATTCTAGACCACCTCTGTCGCCCTAGTACCGATATAGTAACGCATATCAAGTAGGGTAGAGGATACGACAATCATATGCAGTTATTTCGAGTCGAATTTTAGGTGAACAGACTTTGGGATCTTGGCATGTTTTCTAAATCATACCAAATCGAAAAGTGAAAAATTCGTGATTTGTCACGTTTTGAAAATTTGTACTTTAGGAATTCCATTTTTGGGCTATAACTAGGTCACGTGCTAACAATGCGGGTCGGTCCCTCGAGAAGAATTGAAGCCGGAGTCATGAAGCGTCGAATCAGCCCACTATCAAGCCAATCGGAATACATTTTTGAAACCACATTTTTGATTCCTAGCGACTATGACTACATAACGGGTTAGGAATTCGTGTCGACCACTTGATAAGAAATGTAGCTGACATCCGTGCACGTCGAATTAGTCTAATTTCGGGGAAAATTGGACACTTTAAAATATTGGGCCTCCGCGATGGACACACCCCACAGTAATTGGGTCGCTGCCATCCTTTTTGGCGACCATTCATGAAATTTACACCTAACAGTAGTAACATCGAACTTTTCTGCTAAGTACAGCTGATGGAAAATACAAATTGTTAACAGTTGACACAATTATTAGCAAAGTGATCAGTTTTACTAACGTACGATCGAAATGGCCATGTCGCAAAGTGAGGGTAATCTACTACCGCGAAATCTACATACATTTATAGCCGCCAATGATGCATCAACACTGGTGGCTGAAACTGCAAAATACGAATTTCAGTAACATAACGTACGATACGGGCTTAACTCGCATAAATAACTTGCTAAAACATTCTATCAAGCATTATACTATTTACTGAATCATTGGATATTTATCTTTAAACGAGGATAGAAGCCATCATTTACCGATGCCAAGTGGTACCATTGTGACTTACTTACCTAATACCTAGCTAGGATAATTTGTATGAAAGTTATGTATATTTACATAAGTCTATTTCGATTCTTGAGGATATCACATATTGCGTGAATGTTATCAATTTACATAAACTTGAAATTTCAGGTTAAATGTGATTAGAATAATATTCCAATTAAGTACTGAGGATATTGTTACGGACCAATTGTCAGCTTTATATAAAAAAATGTATTTGTGATGATGGAATGACTGCGTTCCAGCTACGTTGCATGCAAAACTAACATTTTCCATTAGGTGGAGTCTCCCCGAATTTATCATTTTTGGAACTTCTTATGTATTCCGCCATTATCTCAGGAAATGATGAGAGAACTTGTTTATACTTATATCGGACCTAATTATTAATTAGGTCACTGTCAATAAGCCCCTTTTTGCCGCGCCTTTTTGTCGCCCCTTTCTTTAATCTATCGGCCAAAAATCTCTTACATTTTTATCCACATCGTATTATATTTTCGCGGCTTATACACGGAAAATTTAGTTTTAGCTGCACCGAAATCTTCTAAAAGGCCATGATCTTATCACTCCCAGGGTTTGATCGTTAAAACAAATCAATTTGAACAAATGTTTACCTTGTCTTAGCAAGAAAATAGCAACGTATCATTAGGCAAAGGTACCTACAGTCAATATTACCCCACAAACATGCTTTATCCCAAAATAATTCGTTAATATAATCAGTGTGACATATATAAATAAGGTCCAACAAATAAGTATATAAATAAGCTACCCTTCCTCAAACACTTGCGACGCCATAAACGAATTGGAGAGACGGATATTCCGCCTAAGATCGGACAATTTCTCCAACATCACTGTATATGAATATTTAAAATTATGAGTATTTATTATCACATGGATGTTGAGTTCTTTTCTTACAGCTATCCGTAGTACAGTACCCTAATTTTTCAGGGAAAACAGTTCTAAAACAGTTCTAAACACCAATTCCGTTTATGATTTGTGTAATCATGAACAGTATCTTAAATGTTTGTGTTACGACCACAGGAGCGCTATTTGTCATAAATATCGACATAATTATAATAGTTAAAAATAATAGTTAAAAATTGGTCTGAAAAAAATAATAAACATTGAGTTTCATTTTTGAACCGATTTTGGAATATATATCCTTTAATTATGTCCTTCATTATTATACTAATAAGTAGTAATCATTAATAATTAGTAATAATAAAAAAATTAGTAATAAGTAATATTGATTATTAAAAGTAAGTGCACCACTTTAAACCTAAACGCACCTAAACCATACGCACCAACTAAACCTAAACGCACCGCTTTTTCTGCTCTCCACCTCATATTCCTAAACGCACCATTTGTCTGAGCGCACGACTAAACGATCCAATCAAAACGCGTTATTTCAGTTTTAATGGTGAAAAATACAATTTGAAATATGGAATTTGCTAGTTAGTCCCTACTTCCATGGATATGATTAGTTGTTGGGATTTAAAATGTTACTACGATGGATATAGGATATATTTGCATATACTGTATGTTCTTAGACAGCTTCCATATAATACTTCCTGATACTATGAAAGTGAGTTGATTCACCATTGTCATGTTTTTTCCACTTTTTGGCTTCCTAAGCGCACCTGAACCCAAACGCACCAGACTAAACCTAAACGCACCGACTAAACCTAAACGCACCCCTTTGTCTCACCTCGACGGTGGTGCGTATAGGTTTAGAGTGGTTTATTTGATCGACGGTATAAGTTTGAGTGGTCAAAAACATCAATGAAGCTTACCTACAATTTCAAAATATCCGGCTAATAGGTTCTCGGAATTTTCTTTCAACTAGTTAACCAGTGGAGACCCCGAAGGGAATTTGTCCCTTAACACCTCAAAAACGCTCTTCTTTCGCAGATATCTGGAGAACGAATGGATGGATCTGCTTAAAATTTTAACACATTATAGGGATTTCAAATACCCTGCATACAAAAATAGTGCCTATGAAAAACGTTCAGTGTAACTAATTTGGTAGGCCAAAAGTGTTTTTGCACTTTTTATGAAAATTGAAGCGACTTGCGAAATTTAAGTGACATTATCTTAGCGGTCGAACCTCTATTTCAATCCAAATTTTGTCAGTGTTTTTCCTTTCTATCATTCTCATTACATACAAAACATGGCGGTCTTATCATCTACTTTAAGTATCCTTGATGCAATAGAAAAAAAGTACGTTCGTATAGTGTACATACTTATTTTTTTGTGAAAAATCTCTCTAAAAAAATATTGGAAAAGAGAGACCAATAGACATTTACGAGGAATAAAATCGAAAAGCTGTGAAGCGCTTACAAATATTATGTGATCGAAAAAATATTATTTGAGTGAAATTTCGCGTTCTAACACTTATATTATGGGCGTTTTTTGAATTGAGATGGAAAAGAAGAGCCAGGGTCTCCACTTGTTAATGGCGATCTATAGCATAGCAATAAAGTTCAGAGCGAACTATTTCGTAGGAAAATTATATTGATCGGGCTGAAATGTGTAAACGATTCCAGTCAGTCAGTTTCCCCCTAGTTAATATCTATGTCCCACCAAATAGTGAACGCAATGGCCCTCTCTTGGGAAAGCACCGATTCCGCGCTCTACCGCTCCCTCGCCCATACTTACAATACCCAGAGTTTGTAGGGATACGTTTCTTCCTTCGTATTTTTTACGTGAACTGTACATGGTATCACTTTGAAATGTTGAACGATTAAGGACTAGATTATTACCGATTTAATAATATTTCTATTTTAACAATATTTCCTTTGGTTTTAGTATATTCGTTGTTTTAACCAAAGTTATCATTGTAAAAGTGATTTTAATTTTATTTCTAATTTATAGAAATATGTCATGATTAACAGTTAAAATCAACAATTTTTCTAATAATTGTTAAGCTTGATCATCTGGGACCACTAGGCTGGACTAGTCCACCACAACGAGCGCTCCCCGCTTCATTGAATCATAGTAGCACCTACTTCACAAAATGTACATAGTGATGCGTTAAGGGATATATTGACGCCCGTAATAATTAAATAGTATTTATTGATATAAGTGTGCATAATTAAACCTAATGTCATGTTTTTTAGTTATAGCGCCTATAGCAGTTGTCTCATTTGGAATGTTTTTCGTAATTTATGAAACGTTGTATGAACGGTAAGGAACGATAGTGATTATTATAGCGAGTACTGACTGTGGATGCTGACGATTGATTATCGTTTATTTGTTTTAGTTCTGATGTTATATTTGTTGAGTTTTTTTATCTATTAGGAGTTCTATATTTTATAACACATTCTCAACATCTTAATACAGCTGTGGATCCAGTCGCAGTGATTGCAGTCTTTCAAGAGCTAAATGTCAATACTTCGCTGTTTATTGTTGAATTTGGCGAATCCCTTCTCAATGACGGCGTTTCCCTTGTATTATATCAAATTTTCCAGGCTATGATTCAAATGAAGACGTTATCCCTGACCACCCTAGGCTTGTTTGGCATTGTCAAATTCTTTTGGATTATGATAGGAGGAACATTAACTGGACTGCTATGCGGATTTATAGGCTGCTTTCTAGGAAGTGTGATGTCGTTTCAGCATTTTATAATATTTCTTATTGTAATGAACTACAGTGAAGTCATAAAAATTGTCCGATCGTAGGCGGAATTTACGATGGTCTTTGAATGAAGTCACCATTAGTTACCATTCGTATATTTGATCACGCTCCAATTGATCAGCAGTCAATGAGAGTACCTAGATTTCGTACAGCTATTATCAACCCGCGCATATGTGTCAAGCTTGCCCCCTACCCCCCCAGGTAACAAGTGATCGGTTAACGTGACTTAGTGAGTCTGATAGAGTTTTTTCTTGCGTTCCGAATCTGTTTTCAGAATGTCCAAAATTACATGGCGTCGTACAGTTACCCCCCCCACTAAAGACAGAACATGAAATAATCACGCGTCGTCCAAAGCGTAGACGTTACCTTTCGATCTCAATTAAGATCTTCAGATAAAAATAGTTATATTTTCACTAATTATTTATTTATTTTTTATTCCTAATGTTATTCGTTTTCTCTTTGACCTCTATTTTTAAACGGTCAACATTTGAACGTTTGAACGATTCTATTGGCCAACGGTTAGGCGTGTAATTTTTTTTTGCCTTTTATAACGCGGATAAATATCACGATTTGATTGGTCAGATCACTACGAAGTTTGATTTCTTGACGAGACAAAGGATCGAACGCGAGGCTGGAGAACAACCCCTCTCGGTCGGTTAATAAATAAAACGCCATCCAACTCGAAGTGAAATGCTGTGCGGATAACTATACAATACTGCAACCGTTTTTCGTTTATGGAACATGTTTCTTTGCATATACAAGCTGTAATGTTCTATCTATCAGTTCGATATTTGGAGTTATATCTTGTTCTTTCTTTATGAGGCCATTCGCTGAACATAATATGACAGACGATAATCGAACCAATCTCGACTACAGGTAGGGTATTGAGCATTTTTAAGTGTACACAACGGCGGGGGTAATGTTGGCAGTCGTATATTTTTTTCTCCAACCGTTTATCCGGAAAAAGCGTGGACAATTTTTAGTCAAATGTTTACCGTTAACAAGCCGAACGTTTAGCATTATAATGGTAAACATTTGATTAACAAGTATTCATGGATTTTCCGGATAAACGGCCCGAGAAAAAAATATAAGGCTAACAATGTTACCCACGGCGCTGTATATCCTATATTTGACGTCAGTGACAATATTGTCATTTGGCGGTATTGAGCACAATGTGGAGGTTGGTCAAGAATGGGAGCGCTATACAGCTCTGGAAGACAACTGACAACTAAGTGGTCAGCGATACAAAAGGTTTTCCTATTTCGGGCACATTACAGTAGATATTTCATTGATTTATCAGAAAATTTTAATTCTGTTAGAAACAGTGTTTTTGGACTAAAACTACTGTTGTAGAAAAATCCAAAGAGATATTTTGAAAATACAAATACCATTTGATGGACAACGGCACAGTCCTTATTCGTGCGAAATTTCAAAACAATGCAATGTATTCTTTCCAGAAAACCGCAAACAAATATGACGAGGTCATTTCACGGCTAGCGTAAATGAAATCGAGGGACAAGTATGATTCACCACCGTGAATATAGAGGTAGAATAAGCTGATTGGAAAATTAAAAAATTCGAGCCGAATTTCGTATTCTATTTAGTTATATAATAGTAAATGTATACTAGCATGTATATTAAAGTCATTCATACAGTATAGTGTAGTCATTTACATTTTAATTTCCTTATACCGTTGCCTATAATTAAATGACACCACTATACTGTATGAATGACTTTGATATACATAATAATATACATTTACTATTATATAACCAAATAGAATTGCAAAATTCTGCTCTAATTTTTAAATTTACCAATATGCTTACTCCACCCCTATATTCACGGGGGTTAATCTTACTTCTCCCTCGATTTCACTTACGCTATCCGTGAACTGATCTCGTGGTGTGCGTTTGCGATTTTAATTTTGTTAAGAGTAACACACCGATCGAGTATTTGAACACTTAGTGAAACGCAACTTTATAGTTCTTCGTTTTCATCTCCCTTGGAAACTAATGAATATTTTTTAGTGAAATTTTCAGTGTTAGTTACTTGTCCAAATACGGAAGGTTTCTCTTCAAAATTCGAGTTGACACAAAATTATTTTTCATTTTTTCTTCAATAAATTCTCTGATTAATAATGATGCTTACGTACCATTACATACGCTTCGACATGGGAAATATTTGTGAAAGTATTAACCACTCTGACATGCGTAGCGGCCCGATTAAGGTAAATATGCGGGTTAACCAATATTTCTACCCTTCAAAGTACTATCTTTGAAAATATGGGGTCCAACTAGATGAAACATTTAACGAAGATTTTATCCCGTAATTATATTATAAGACTAAAATAATAATAATAAGATAATGTGTGCAGAAACCTGTATCTCTAGAATTATAAAATTAATTCGAGTACTGACCCATGTTTAATTCTAAAAATTCTTCAAAATATGGTATCGCACGAGTTAAAATGGTTGTTAAATGTTTACCGGTTATAGGATGGAATATAAGCTTTTTTTTTCTTTGCCAACATGGATACCCAGAGAAACACTGCTTCAGTGTATATTCTATACGAAATGTGGACGATAAGACTTTTACGACAATGATCCAAATGAAAAACACTGACAAAATTTGGATTGCAACAGGACCGACCGATGAGATAATGGCAGCTAAATTTTGGAAATCGCTTGGATTTTTACAAAACGCGAGAAAGTATTTGAAAACCCTGTAATGAGTTAAAATTTGAAGCAGATCCGTCCATTCAGTCTCGAGGTATCTGCCAAAACTGATTTCCTAGTTTATTCCTCGAAGGCCTATTTTCCGTTGATACTTTG
This sequence comes from Mesochordaeus erythrocephalus, assembly GCA_004367975.1. Classification (NCBI taxonomy): domain Eukaryota; kingdom Metazoa; phylum Chordata; class Appendicularia; order Copelata; family Oikopleuridae; genus Mesochordaeus; species Mesochordaeus erythrocephalus. The sequence continues at coordinate 7,600 of SCLF01158316.1, forward strand.
AACGAAATAAGCCATGTTACCGGCATATTTACAATGTGAAATTATTTCACATAGTGTAACGACTCTCTATCTCTCTCTGTCGGTCTATCTTTACTAACATTTAAGCTGTCGTCGGTCAAATTAGGTCATTCTTGACCTTATGGGGTATACTTACTACGATATTATATCTACTTATGGGCTTATTTCTCTGTACCAACCGTGTGCGTATTCCGCCCACGAAAATTTGGGATTGATTTGGTGCCGAGTTTCCCTATAACTATCGAAACCTTTATAAGAATTCGTTTATTTTTGTCTCATATTGTTCGCCTCATCTCCCTCCACCTCTGTACCAAATGTCGATGTACTCTCCATACGCATTTCGTTAATATTATATATAGCAAGGTTGATAAGCCCCGACACTCTTATCCAATAACACAAATAATACTAAAGTCTAGAAGATTTATCATTGGACACAGAATACTTTTTGTTTGTCTCAAAAAGTTTACGTGCGAATATTGAGAGTTACGTACCACTATATACGCTTAAATCGTTAGGTCAGATCAATATCAACAGGGGATGTATTTTTCCAGTTTTTTTGCGCAACTTTCGGATTTTTCGTTTTTTGCGTTCACTTCCGGCCAAAATTCGTGGTCCAAAGTTATCCTAAAATATGCGCATTAAAATTCTAGACGGAAATGCTGCTTAAAGTTTTCCTATGTAAGACACAGCTCCTTAAGAGGTAAAAAACTATATTTTTTAAAGTGTCAATTCCTAAGTACCTGTAGGTACGTATACCTTTAAAAGATAGTTTTCTACTAGAGGTCGTCTCGGGCAATCATTTGGTGTGATTCGCGATTCAAAATAACCAACTTCCGGTTCTCAACTATCACTTCCGGCGGTACTTCCGACTAAAAATAGTCCGAAAATGCTGTCACTACTGTACGATTGAAAATATACCACGTCGTAGAACTGCTCTCTGGCAGTTTGAGCAAACGTAATATTTCCATAGAGGATCATACCTCTCAGGCAACTATTTATACCATTTTGGCCAGCGACCATGTTTTAGCGTTTTTAAAGGCTTAGAAGTTGTTGAATGTTCGATTGAGCCCTCTAAATTGGACGTGGAATTGTTTGCAATAATTTTTAGACCGGAAGTACAGCCTAGAAATAATTTTACTCACTCACAACGAATGTCCAAATTGTTTGACTAGTAGATGCCACTTCGTTTTTCAGTAGATACCACACCCAGCAATTTTGACGACCGAGAATTCACTCGCATGTTTCTCGAAAACCATACACTGTATCGTTTAGAAATTTTGCATGCTTAGCGATTTACTCATTTTCGATGTAACAGTATTTCTCTTTTCAAAACATCGCATTTGCATTTTAGTACAGTAGCGTCCAAACTGAGCGTTGTCAAAGCTATTTTAAATGCCATTTCTCAGACCTGATTGGAGTTTCTGAGTTAAAAAAAAACTCTACCTTGGAAGTTTGGTTGTTTGCCGAATTCCTGGAAAAAAAACTTTTAGCAACATTAGGTAGTGTATTAGCTTGAAAACTGTATGTTTTCTCTATTTCTCTCTCGTCGAATGGTACAAGATTTTTGCATTTATACCAAGAACGCCCAAGTATTTTTTAAATCAATTTTAGTGTTATATAGATAAGTATTCAGTCTTTTAATATATCTATTTCGTTTGGAGCGCAATTCTATAAGGCAATCACTTCATGCGATGCCTGCCAATTACATTGTCTTCAAATGCGGCTTACCGCGAAAGTAAATCGATATTTGGAAAGAATGAACCCTTAGCTATCTAATATTAAGGCATTCTCGAGACACATGCTGAAACGTAGAAGACGTTTAATTTTTTCGAATAGAAAGAAATATAGAAAAATACAGTTTTGGCCTATTAAACTACTTAAATTTGCTAAAAGTTTTCATTTGTTCATGATTCGGTACAGAACAAAAATTCCACGGTACAGCTTTTTTAAATTAATAAAAGCCATTTATGTCTGAGAAAATGGCACTGAAAGGTATAAAGCTCGTTTTAGAAGATACTGTGTTAAAGCCAAATGGTATTTTAAAAATAGGCGTACCATTATATTGGCAAGGGAAAATATTTAATCTTACAAAAATTCGAAACGATACAATATACGGCATCCGAGAAAACCGAGAAAGGTAAAACTTTATCACTAAAATGGCCGTGTGGGGCATCTACTTGTTAACAGCCACGCTGCAAGCTGTCACAAACGTGACTTTTTGGCATACAAATGCGATTTTCAAGCACTAGACCGAACGCTGAACCCGATTCACCCCCCTGACCCTGGGTCAACATTTTTCGGAGCATCTTCTGGTCACTTCCATAATTTACTATTTATTTATTATTACACCAGACTAAGCGTTGAGTTTCCACCTTGAGACCGAAAAAGTGGAAACTCAACGCTTAGTGTGGAAACTCAACGTTTTATTTCAAAGTTTTGTCTTTGGCGGGGTTTAACTGTACGAAGTAGTGTAATTTCGGCTATTCTGGGAACAGATTCGGAACCGCAAGAAAAAACTCTATCACCCACTAAGTCTCGTTGGCCTATCAGTTGCCCCCAGCATCCCATAGGGGGAGGGCCGGTTTAGACCGACGAGTAATAAAGTTCAAGGTCATATTCAGGTTAAGGACATTTTTCTATTAGAAATTAGTTAATATTTTGTTTTACCTAACTCT
>SCLF01158427.1:0-10291 GCA_004367975.1 Mesochordaeus erythrocephalus
TAGTTTTCCACTAGAGGTCGTCTCAGGCAACAATTTGGTGTGATTCGCGATCCAAAATAGTCAACTTCCGGTTTTCAGCTATCACTTCCCGCTGTACTTCCGGTCTAAAAATAGTTCCAAAGAATCCCACGTCCAATTTAGGGTGGGGGTCAGGGGGGTGAATCAAACATTCGGCCACGTCTAAGGCCTTAAAAAAGCTAAAAACATGGTCAATGCCACTCAAATGGCAGTTGGCGGTGTAACTGTTAACCAATATAAACAGTAAGGAGCATAAAACTATAAAATTGTCAAAAATAGGTACAAAAGTTAAAATGGTCTTTTTTCTTATCAAAAAGTAACGAAATTATAATAGATATACAAAATAGCCAATAACTACTAGATGCAAATGTAATAAAAGTATAAAAATCAGCTGCTGAAGCCCGCAATTTTTTTTTCTGGATTGATATTAATTTTTACTAACCTCTGAAAAGTGAATGAAGAAATTCAATGGTTTTTTCCACCACTAGATCTTCGGGAACTAAGTCTTTGCACAGCAATAACGTGGTGACTGCATCCTTGCAGTTCAAACAGTTGCAATGTGCAAACATGTGATCGCGACGCTCACAATGGGTCAGGCGAAAATAAAGAATTTGCCAAATTACAGAGTCCGGATTTCTGGCAATTTTGCGAATCCATGCAATGGCAAATATTGGTGCCACGGCAGAAAGGGAACGTATTGCCCCATTAGAATTCAACTCATCAAGAGTCATACTGGCCTCCACCGTGCACTCTTTAGTATAGTCCACCACTGAATATGGACCGAATGAGCCAATAAAGACTAGTTCCGGTAGACTGAATATACCAAACTTATTAAAAATAGGTAACGTAGTGCGGAGTATGATTAGGTTAAATACATGACTATAAAACTCACTACTAGCGTTATAAAATTTATACAATTTTATAAAATTTACTAAAATTTACTCAATATAATGCTATTAAAACAATTTACTCAATATAATGCTATTAAAACAATTTACTCAATATAATGCTATTAAAACAATTTACTAAAATTTACTCAATATAATGCTATTAAAACAATTTACTAAAATTTACTAAAATTTACTAAGATATACTAAAATTTACTAAAATTTACTAAAATGTACTAAAATGTACTAAAATTTACTAAAATTTACTAAAATTTACTAAAAAATATAACACTGACTAAGTCTAATATTTAGAAAATTAAGTAATTTAACAAAAAATAAAATAATCTAGATGATAACTCTCTCTGACATCAAATTTTTACAGGCTGATACTCAATATAATAGAGTGGACGAAATAAAATTATAGGTGTAGCGTTGTGGGTCTGTGTATAATGCATGAATTATTAAATCCATACAAGAACTGATAGTCCAGGAACTGGCAAATCACTAGGGCGGATCTGTTTGATGCAGTCACTTCTTAAACGCTGTTCTCAGTAGCGAACGGGTTCGTATTGGGTGATAGGTGTTCCATAAATTCTACTAAGAACGACTAAATTATTCAAAATCTAGAAATAGTTTAATTAGAAGACATTGGCGTACAAAAGTATAAATTCCTTGAATATAATAGTAATAAATAGTAAAATTTTGTAAAAATATTAAACATCTAGCTATATATCGGGATTTGGAAACCAAAACAGACTAGTAAAATATACATCTCAGACGTTTGCATATACCTCATTATATACAATATTACTGGTCGGTGGACGGCGACATTTCTGAATAATATTCAGTCAACAAGAGGCAATTATTATAATAATATAAGTTTATAAAAATTACTGATCAATTTTACAAAATCTTACATATATAAATGCTCACTTACTAAAGAATTTTCTAATAATTTAAAAGGAGATTTTACACCCCAATAATGACTCAGTCTTTGTAGATTGAGACGTTGTAAACACCCGTCGTCTTTTTGAGCATCAATTATCAGTTGAAGTCCAGCGCGGCACTGTTCGACTGCTTCGGCAATACCATTCCGGGTGAAAATCAGCCTTGCTTGATACACAACTTGATTGGAGCCGGAGAGCTCCAACAGGACTCGTGTTATAGTTGAGATGAGCTGTAAAGAATGATTTAGGGTGTTTGTAATTATTTAGAATTTCAGAATTAACTATAATGATAATATAGTATTGTTGTAAATACTGGAGTGGATACCAATGTCGACTAAATTGGTACCACTAAAAATGGGATACAAACAGGTGTGCGAAGGCGGTGGTGGGACCTTTATGGATAGGGTCTGAGTAGGGATACGGGTCCTGAATGTTGCTGTTGCGTACGGAGTTAGGCAAATATATGACCAATAAATTTGGTATGGTGGATTTGGAGCATTAATTTTTCAAATATAAATATATTACCAATAAATGTGTAGGGTGAACTTGGAGTATTAATTTTTTTTAAATACGCTTGGTAAATATATAATTTTAAACGTAATACATAAACCAACATCTAAAAATTTGTGGAGAGAGCGACAAATAAAATGGGCTAAAACCAATATGGTTGGATATAAGTAGGATGAATTGTGAGTACGAACTTTTTAGGAAATTTATGAATTTTATAAATCAAAAATTTAGAACCAAAAATCATAATTTTGGGAGTACCTAACTAGGTAATGTTATAAAATACTAACTAAAGGTAACTTCAAAAACCTAAATTACGTACAAGGATAAGGAGCTGAGGAATGTCATATTTCCGCCCCAATTTGAGATAATCGTTCCAGGCTGACATTCTTACATGACAGTCCAATGTAAGATTTCGTAGTTGATTCAATGTTCGGTCCAATGCACTAGAAATAACTAATGTATAAATTTGGTGAGATACCATGGAAAGGTGAATATAATTAATATTCAATTAATATTCAATATCAAATATATTTTTTAACCTTATAAAATGTATAATGGAAATTATAAAATTGTGAAATTGTAAAATTGTCAAATTTAAGATTGTAATCTGGACCAATACCTTGGTAGGTGTGGATATTATGTAGCATTTGATCGAGTAAGGTCTGATAATTAAATGGTAAAAATTAGGCGGGAGCATAGTCTAGTATATAACTAATAGTGGTACAGATCTTAAATACTTGGGAGCAAGCTAAGATATATCAGATCTCTGACTAATATAGAATTGATGTAAAAATAGACATAGTGAATGTTTGCATAATTATAGGTGGCACATGCGTTTAAATACTTGGGATAAAAACTAAATATTGCCCTCTTATGGCCGGAGCATAAAAACATTAGAACTAATATAATAATAAAATCTAATCAATTTAATCAAAATTTAGTAAATATACACCAATAGTAATGTAGATAAAGTTCCGGGTAAAATGTTGTAATGCGCTAGACTGCCAATTTCGTAGAAAATTCCAAAATTATAAGCTCTTGAATTTGTGGGAGAACATTTTAAGAAGTAGATAGGCAAGAAGTTATTATATGCAGGACAGACGAATTTAGTAATCAGTGAAAATATATTTTAAATTTATAAAGGTGTGAAATGGAATTTATAAAATTGCAAAACGTAAGATTATAAACTGGACTAATATAGTAATAAGTATGAACATTTTGTAACAATTGATCATGTAAATTTCTCATATTCAAAAGGATTAGCAGTTTAGTGAAGACTAGGCGGGAACATAGATAAATAGATAACCATTAGTAGTACATACCTTTAAATACTTGGGGGCATACCAAGATATAGCTTCTTGTTGTCTAATACAGAACTGGTATAAAAATAGATATTGTGAAATATTGTAAAAATTGTCCTCAATGTGGCCAGATCTTAATAACACCAGAACCAATATAATAATAAAACGGAAAATATTACAAGTATGATAACAACCCATTAAGCTAAAGGGTTTGACTGGAGGCTTAAACAGACTGAACAGTTAGTCGATAGGAGAATTATATTACTTACCATGTGACGATATCTCGGGCAGGTTTTCTAAGTGTACAAAGTGAATCTGGCCCAAATTCAATGAACATGCCACTGAAAAATTGCCTACGTACGTCTGTATTAGCCGATGGGATTTGGACATGTGTATGGGTTATCACATGTGACCATGACACAGGATTTAATTGGATGCAAATAGACCGGTGAATATAATTAACCCCAGATGAACAGTCTATCCCATTTTACCTAAGTCACTAACATACGGAAAAATTATAAAAATTAACAAATCTAGAACTAACAGGTAGATAAAAACTAAATTAAATAATCATGCCTACATAGAGTTTGGCGATAAATAGTTAGTGACTTGAAAGTTAAAAAACCATCTCCATATCTTCATAAATTAACGTTTAAAATACACAAAGTTGATACAATTAAGGTTCATCATAAGATAATGACCAAAATAAGATTTAGCTTGATCTCCAGCTCATTAATTCACAATTGAAAGATCTAAATATAATCTAACTCAAGGAACATTAAAATATTAGGTCTGAAAATTGGATACAAATTATTCTTTAATATCTCAGGTCTAAAAATAACCAGCAAATAGTTGATGCAAATACTGTCTGGATGTGTCGTCTATCTACATTTTTAAAAAATTAAAACAACTTCAATTAAGCACCAATCATTAGAATTTCTATTTGGTACATTGTAAAGATAAACATAATGAAATGACATTAAGTAATCGAAAGTTGTATTGATTGTGGAGTAAAACGTAATGGTAAAATTGTTCGCTAAAATAATATATCATAAATCCTATAACACAATATTTTTGAGAATATACTTGCCAAGACTATCAGTCAATCCAACAATGAGTCGACTTTTTTATACTCAGAGCTAGCTGGAAATATAAGTACCATTCCAATATAGTCATAAATTCCACCAAAGAATAGGTCATGAATAATACATGAGGATTACTTGCAGCATAGCCTAAGGTAACAAACAATAATCTTTTAAAATTCGCAAGGTAAATTTCTAAAAACAAGTAAGAAGTCAATTTCATAAAACATAAGCCAAATCAAAATAAATCTACCTAAATTACTCAGATCACAACCAGGCCTAACATGATATTCATCACGAAGGCGATGCAGAGTTTGGGAGCAGAGGCATTATTGGCATTCGCACACGATACTATCGTTATAACAAACTTTATAACAACAGACACATGAATATTTTTATAAATCTTAATAGACATACATCCGAGTTTAAAACACATAGTAACCTTAGAAACAACACACTTTGTAAGACTTTAAGATACCAGACTCACCTTGTAAACCAGACTCAAAGATAGTGGTAACATAATCCTTTTGTAATTCATCTACTATGGAGCGCTTGAAGTCTGTACTCTTGCCTTCGTGCAGTAAGAACATTAGCTCCGAATGGAAGGGGAGTTTACTTCTTTGATGGGGACGCTTAACCCAACAACGGGTGTGATCAGACTTTTACAGAGTCACTTACTGCGTGATATTATGGGCGACTTCCAATCATGTAGAGAAGTAGTCATAGGGCCTGCACACATATTTGCTTCCATCACTTGCTTTGACAAAGTGTCATCCATGGCTATAAAAAGATCTAGAGTTATAAGAAGAAAAATGTTTCGTCTGTTATACCAATACGCCCACATGGAGGCATCAACTGATACAGTTTAATAGGCAAACATAGAAAATATCGTTTTTTGTCTGCTCTAGAGAATACACTAATAATATAATACCTACAAGCCATCTCTAATTCCGCCGATAATGGTGACTCAAAGTCCAGATCGACTGCACCGGGGGTATAATAGGTGGTGCTCATCTCTAAAAGAGAACATTGTTGTTAAGATACATGAAACAACTAATATAACTCGGAGTATAGATCTAGAAATTCTAAAAATTGTAAGTCTCAAACAAATGTTTAGTTTTAATTTTAAATCTCTGGCATCGTGGAAATATGATAGCATGATGTATGCGGTATGTAGTCCTGACATATATTCAATTGACAGGGCAATGTAATCACAATCGTATGAGGAATGTATTCACCAAGCGGGGTGATGGACTAGTCGCACAATTGGATTTGTATTTGTTTGATTGAATTTTTTATGCGTTGAATTTCATCTGCGTTTTATTTTGTTGGCTTAAATTCTTTTTTGCTTACAATTTTATTTGCTTTGGATCTTATTTGCTTTGCATTTTTATTTGCTTAAAAGTTTTTTGCTTTTAATTTGTGTCTGTTTGAAATTTATTTGCGTTAATTTTATTCGTTGTAATTATTTTCTCTTCTCTCTCTCCATGATCCCGCTCCCCGGGTGGGGGTTTCTCTGGGCCCTGGGCCGCCCTCTCGGGTATGTCTGGGTGTACGGTTGGGTAAGATCTAAAGCTGTATGAAATATGTGGATAACCATGTGGGGATAATACAATGTAACATATTACTCTTATAATACACATATGTGAATTTATGCAGTCCGTCACCTGAGTATGAGGATCTGGATCAAGGATAAGAATATCGTATGGCGTGAGTAGATTAGGACCCTACAAAGTACGTCATACATATTCTTAAAAATATTAACAAATTATATCAATATATATAGAAGGTGCAATTTGCACAAACTATATATATAATTTATTTGCTTTAGGAGGTTAGACCTATAAGAATGCCACATACCTATGTAAACAATACCCAGACTTGGGAGTCATGGCAGATTCCGGAATGAGTCTATATATCATTACTATCCACACATATATATATATATATGATGTACTATTTATCCTTCGGTGTCTACGCACTTTCAGCTATCAGATGTAAATTCAATGACACATATTTACAAGTCGTCCAGCATGCGGTCTACCAATAGTCAGAGTATTATATACAATTTACTATCGTCAAACACTGTCTAGACTGCATGTCTGTGTATACGCAACAATTGTAATAAATAAATAAATAAGGTCATGTTACGTATAAATTTATTTAACTTGACGATATAAATGTATCTCATTCAATTTAATACGAGATTCAAATATGTTTATGAAACCACGGACTTACTGTAAGTCTTCGCAGGTTAAAATTAAAGGGTTATATGAAGTATCTTTGACACGAATATGGGTAGCTATTCATTCAATAGTTCAAAATACCTATTTTAACAAGTAGATAGTATAAATTATACCTGGTAATTATCTACAATTGCATATATATGTATATCTTCTTTAGATTTATTTTGACTGTCTCTCGAACAAGCTTTCCTAGACCACATTGTTTTATGCTTAGAGCCTTTGAAAATAGGACATATAATGAGGGACCGAGAGCATCAATATGGGATATAAACGGTATAACTTCATATCCCAAATCTCTATCGTGTGGAGTATTTGAGTAAATTAGATTTTTACCACTTTCGCAAGCTTAAATTTAGGCATTTAAAATTCCAGGTAGAAAACATTCGATATCAAAAATGCATAGCAGACTATGGCGGAAATTTGGGTGACCTAATGGTTTGAATATGAAGTGTCTCAATGTCTAAATCGAGGCTTACGATTGTGATAAAAAAATAATTTACTCAAAACCTCCATACGATAGAGATTTGGGATGTGTTTGCCTTATGAAGGTAAATAACCCATTTCCCCGGATATAATTGGGGTATTTTTGTTTCTGCAGTGATAACAGAAAACAATGTAACGTCAACAGTGTAAATATGCACTTATCTATAAATGCGACTTTCTTCTATACTGAAGGAACAACAGAATATTAACCGTGGGTAAGATATGATGTCCTTATGTGCACTGATTGACGCATATCCCCCAGGCAGTTATTTTAAAAAGTAAGTACGAGTTTGGGTACGGTTATCGAGGAAACGTAGGTTATATAAGGATATCACTACCATCAAAAATATATAGCCTGAAATAGAGTTCGTTAATAATCAAGATGCTTACATCCTCCAGCTATTTCTGGAGAATACTAGACGGAGATAAATTAAATATTCTGGATTTAGATTTGATTTCCGAGGCTGCCTTTCGACCCGAATATTACTGGTGATAGTCATTTCTGGTGATAGTCATTTCGTATTGAAGTGTAGCAATTATTCTAGATTAGCGTGATTACGATAATATTTTTACGGTCGTCATATTCTAATTTCCATTTTTTTTAAATCAGGCATAACAAGTACAGTACACGCACAAACGTGTATTTAGGGTATATTCTTGTTAATCGACTATGTATAAATTATTAATATTATAATTTTATTATACAGTAATAATTAATATTATAATTTTATTATACAGTAATAATTAATATTATAATTTTATAATAACATAATATAATAATTAATATCATTATGCATGTTCCCCGTAGACGTGGGGTGTCTAAATCATCTAATATAACTTGATTAATTATATATAAGACTCTGACGTCAACTTTTTGGGCTTAAAATCATCGTGAGCGGATATGTGTAATTGATTTAAATTAATTACGTGTGATTCAAATTTCAAAGAGATTAAATAATAATCCAATGTTCCAAATGGATTCCCTAAATAAGTAGGCAATTTAATATCAAATTTAGGCGCCAAAGGGAAAGAGAGTGAAAATAAGCTTCGACGTGCTGGAATTGCTGAATCAGCGTACCAATGGACGATGCACTACTCAATCTGTTGGCTTGTTTTAAGTACCTCTTATAAATATAAACTAGTTTTAAAGTTGTAACCTTTTAATCCGCACGCTGCAGAAACAGTTCTACCCTCACGCTGCAAACACGGGTTCACGAAACTGATTATTTCATACCTAGACCTAGAGCTAGTATCAATATACAATTTAAAGCAACTAACTATTATTCCCTATAACTATCGACCCCTTTATTAGAATTTGTACTTTTTATCTCACATTATTCTTCTCCGCTCCATCTATCTCTGTACCAAACGCAGGCGTATTCCACCTACCCAAATTTGGGGATTAATTCGCTTTTTTGCCACATATTATTCTTAATTCGACACTTCAAACGTCGAGTTCATACTCCAGTTCTTAAATTCCACCTCAAAAATATCGAAATGTCCAAAATGTCATACATGTCAAAAATTTTAAAATGCCAAAATTTCGAAAATGTCAAAAATGTAAAACAGATTAGAACATATCAAAAATGTTTAAAATGTCGAAAATGTTAAGAATGCCCAAAAATGTAAAAAGAAGATTTCGAAATTTTCGGCATTTTTTGACATTTTTGAGCATAAATTCAACATTTGAAGTGTCCAATTAAGAACTGGAATATGAATTACCAAGTAGATAAATTAATTTCCGGTTTTTAGCTGAGACACTTCCGGTAATACTTCCCGTGTGAAACTACCCTAACCATAAGTGACACGAAGGTAATATATCAAAAATTCCAGCTGTGTGGACTTTTTGTGTTATTGGTAGAGGCAGTACGTGTGCGGAGACGGGCGTTTACCGAGACTCCTGGAGGAAGAGGAAAATAAAGGTAGCTTTTATTATGTCCCAGTACTTAGTTGTTACAACTCATTAAAAGACAGACTTAGCACAAAATTTGACATCTGTTACTTTGTTTAAAATTTATACCGTAACCAAAGTCTTCAAAAGAGAAATACCATTCGATGGAGCATGGCATATTCTATAAGCATGCCAAATTTCATAATAATTCAATGGATGCTTCTCCAGAAAACCGGAAACGAAAATGAAGTTGTTAGATTTTGGAATATTGTAAGTCCAAGACGTGAGAAATGGTGATTCATCAATATTAGGGTGTTGTACGCAGAATGCTAAATTTAAAAATTAGAGCCGAATTTCGTAGTTCTATTTCAGGTCAAATGTTGTCACCTATAGGCAACATTATAAGGAAAGTAAAATATAAATGACTACACTAGGCTGTCATTTACTGTTACACATGTGTCAAAGTCAGCACCTCCCTAGGGGGTCCATTCAGCAAGAGACTTTTTAACGAGACCTCGTCGGATGATAGAGTTTTTTCTTGCGGTTTTTCATCTCATTACTGTATGTCCAAAATTATACTCCTTCATACAGTTAACCCCCTCTAAAGACAAAAATGAGTCGAATGTGAACATACTTAGCGATATTGACATGTTTTCAAAATCATAATAAAATCGAAGTTAAAAATTCCTGATTGTCACTTTCAAAATGTGTACCTTTTTCGGTCCAGTTTTTGACCTATAAATAGTCACATGTTAAGAATTCGGAATCGGTCATACGAGAAGAATTGGAGCCCACTTTCGAGCCAATCCGACATACGTCACGAAACCAGATTTTTGACCTAACGGATTTATGAGAAAATCTATCAAATACCCTTAAAATTTTATATGTTATAGGGTTTGACTTCACGATCAAAGTTTTACATTAAC
>SCLF01158538.1:0-10290 GCA_004367975.1 Mesochordaeus erythrocephalus
ATGATATTTGTTGGTAAAATGTCGTTTTCGTTACGTCAAATTTACGTTAGGTTAAAACGTAGGTATCTGCCTTTCATGATCATGACCCAATTCAATCGAAATATTACGAACGAGCAAATAGAACTTAGTTTACGGGATGGAAACAATTACGACCACCGTGTTTATAGTTCTCATAAATACAGAGAATATATTAACGTCAAATGTACATTTATATTCATAAAAGAAATTTACAAGCATAAATGTTTTCATAAATTTGGGTACACGTTCTTCGTGCTCTTTGCCGGTCTTCTATTTTTACTACGCTGTGGTCGAAATGGTTCGCCATGACCCTAAATTACCTTCTTGAAAGGCAGACACCAGCGTGTTAACCTCTGACAACTAACGTAAATTTCACGTAACGAAAAGGACATTTTACAAACAAAAAGTATAGCTTACCGTTAAGCTACGATTATGCAACTAGACTTATAACCTGTAAACAGAACAATTACGGAATTTTACCCATTTCCGAGCAATCTCTCGTCCAAAAACTAATTTCGTTGGGCTTGTAAATACGCGCCTATGGGCCATAAAGGTCTTACATTTTCCAGAGCGTTAGTTAGCAGATAATGTTAGGTATTTTGCATAGCCGTATGCCATAATGAACCATTTAATGAAGCAGAATACATGGCATTACTCTAATTACCTGTATTATAAATATATATTGTAATGATTTATCTTATAATCCTACTATTAATAGCATTATGCATGTTATCCATAGACCGGCTGTATCTAAATCTTCTAATGGAGCTAATTTCCTGAATTATCTAACTCCTGGCGTATGTCTGACGCCTGACTTTACATACATTTTCATGTACGTATGGGGATTTGGTATATACTATAAAAAATAAATTCCTTCATGGAAAATGTCCTGGTTAACAAAAAGTCCAAAACTGGTCTCAGCTTTGACTAAATATATTTATGACAAATTATTGTCGATTTTTTCTGACCATTACTTTTATTCTTGTCAATCAAATATTGGTTGTATTTGTCTTTTGAATATACAACCCTATTGTTCATTATTCTAGACTGGCGGCTGTCGTCATACTCAAAGCATACAGAGTGGTATTATTTCGTATCGAATCCTACCTAACACTTAATTAGTCCTCCAGGTTTTCTGAGTAGTACATACAAGTTATAATATAATACAAATATAATTATTTGTCGTTCAAATATTTGTTGAAATTTGAGTCATGAAAACCGCAGATCATTTAACTACTTATTTAACTCTTTTAATTATACAAAGGCAAGATCTGTAACTTTGAGCACAAAAATGGTCAATATTTTCGGTACTAATCGACAATTTTGAATCGGGAATCACTCCAAATTGTTGCCCTAGATCCCAGAGCTACTTATCAAATGACACATTATTACATTATAGTCCACTCTTTTGGCAGTTAATGATAGTGGAGAATCAATATTCTCTATCATCGAAACTCTAACCCTAATAAACAACGCGCGATTAGAATCTGACATATGCTAAATTGGAGCAAAATTAGGGTTGTGTAAGATTCTAATTGTGAGCTATCTATTATGGTTATAATTACTTTGTTGTACAAATAATAATTAATCATATGGTCGCCAATATTGATTATTTATAACTTATTTTTTTACTACATTCAATTCGATAGGACATAATATTAACTCCAGCTCCAGATACTCGACCAAAACTCGTAAGTGTGGCGCCAGTTATGTTAACAAAACTAACCAGATTTTCCTTCATCAAGGAGAAATTTTATGAACTCGAGTAGATCCATTATTGAAATTTCGGATTGAGAAATGTCATGCAGTAAGTCCGTGTATATCAGAAGTACTTGTCGCCGATAGTAAGGGTACTTGAACACCATTTTATCGGATTTGGCCTCCATTCGATTTCGTGCTTGGATTAGAGTTATGTAGATACTTATTAGAGGTACGGCACAAAAAATCTGATGCTCTTAGGAACCAATATGCACGAACTAGTATTACATAGAATGAGTAATATAGAAAAAATTAACGTAGGCGAATTTATCAAAAGTAAGTCGAGCGATCCAATAAAAACCTACCATTATCAAATATCGTTAAACCGAGAATGGATTTCATGTTTTCTTAAATTGAGATAGAAAAACAATATAAGGAATTAGAGGACTTCAGATAAAAACCGTGGGAGTCTTAACCGAATTTTGGCTGTATTACACGTCATTTATTTCAAAACATAACGAAGAGAGATACTAATAGAATCCAATGATGCGTAACAGGTACAAATTATCCCTACGGCTATGTAACCGGACATAGAAATTAGAACAATAAAAATGCTTTGTCATCAAAACATAAGCATTTTTGATGAGTTATGATAATCATGCACAACATATACATGCTGAGTCATGATATCCTTTACAAATGTGCTGAGTCAGCAGCACATTTCACATTACACCGATCCTGCATCATCACAACTTTGTTTGGTTAGTCACTAAAACATAAGATTATATGCCTATGGATGTATTATTTGTATATTAAGGTCTCGACATACCAATACATACTTACAAGTTTTGCCGAATGTCTTAAAAACCTAAGCGAATTTGTTGAATCATCAAAACATACTAATATAATATAGTAATATTACCACAATATCATTACCATACTTCAAACGGGGCTAATCATAATTAGATTACCTCCTGGCAATTAAATACGTTAACCCTGGGAGCTAATGATGATCATTAGCCAGATGCTAATGACGCTCATTAGCCGGCTGCTAATGAGCAGAATAATGAACAATACAGAGTTCATTGTAACGTCAGCAGATCAACATATTATTGTAATAATAGTTGAAAAAAACAGGATTGTGCAAATATAAGCACACTATACCTCTATGTAAATGCAACTTATTTATAATACGATAAGTGCCATTAGTAACCTACGTCATCGATTGTTGTCAATCGCGGTGATTGCTCATGGTGCTTTAAAGTAGAACGATAAGTCATTTCTACAAAATATAACACTGTAACATGATATTTATGTTACATAGATATATGATATACCTATAGAACGGCCATTTTTCTGCTTCATGATAATATTGACAAAGTGGAAGATCATTATTATGATGCGGCATATCATTAAAATTCATTAAAATTCATACATTAAAATGAAAAGTCACGAAAAGACATTTATGCTGCTGTGTCATGAAAACATACCTAAAGATATTATCTTTTTTAAGTTAATATTTTTTAGAATGTCAAAACTTCAGTAACAAAAGAGAGCACAATCATACTGAAGAACGACCCCAGCATGTGGCCACATACGGAAATGCTAGATAGCACAAATTAAGAATGTTAACATTGTAATTAGTAAATACCACATTGTCATCTTTCGTATTCATACAGCAGTGCACCGACAAGTAACGAAATCGGATTTACAAGTAGCACAGGCAAAGCGCTTGTGGAAAATGCAGGAAGTCCAACAATACTGGTATATGCTGACGATATGGAGAAATGAAAGGATGTCGAAATATAGGATGGCATGAGTAACACGCAAATTAGTTTGTTGGCCAACCATAAATGCGGCACCTAGACACGATGAGCGTGGAGATCAGAACATAAATGACTAGATGACATGCCTGATCAGATCGGGAACATTATAAAAACAGTCTTTTTTAGGTTTTGACTAAAACTCTTTAGCATACCGAATATTATTCTATTTATTTCATGTCTTGCTGTAATAATAGATGGAGCCGAATATGTAAAGATAAACATACTATCACTCTATATAAACGCAACTTATTTATAAGACGATAAGTGACATTAGTAACCTATGCAATCGATTTTTGACATTCAGATAGTATTTTGTATACCCAAGCACACATGATTTAATGTAGAACGATAAGTCATTGCTACAAAATATAACATTATAACTATCTATAGATCCAGATGTTTCATTTAAAAAACAAGCCATTTTTACAACGCAATTTTGCTGCTGCATGATAATATTGACAACGTGAAAGACTATGCTAGTCAAAGACACCCGTCGTACAGTTAACCACCCTAAAGTCAAAACCTGAAAAATACCTCTTTTTGAAATAAACGTTAATCTTAACACATGGTGTATGGGAGCTCACCGCACTAAACTGCACTAGATTAGGTAGACCTCAGGGCATCCAATAATGGTATCGAAAACGTACTCCGATTATTCGTTTTAAACTGATGGACTTCGAAAGTCACATTGTCAAAATAGACAAAATTGGATTTGACCGTCCCAAACATTATTTGTTATGCAGCTGTTTCGAGTTAAATTTTTAACGAAGATACCTTGGGACCTTGGCATGTTTTCTAAATCATAACGAATCATAACGTGAATGTAATTTCGCGTTCTAACCCTTATATTAAGGGCGTGTTTGTAAACATAGAGATAACAATAAATTACAAAAAAATTGCCAATAGTACATGCCTGTTATTAAGCTAGGTACCCTGAAATTCCTGGACTTCTAGCTATATATTTGACGGAGAAAATAATATTTGAATGATATTTCCGTGATAACCCCTTACATTTCGATTTTTTCATACTTTATCGGTAAGCAATATTAATATAATTTAGAACATAGTCCACTGAATACGTCATAATAACATAAATATGATCTTCTTTATTTTAGTAGATAAATATGAATAAAAATGACATCATAAACAAGATGAAAAATATGGAAGGTATATTGAGAAAAAGATGGGATTACTAAATAATGATGGGGGAAAGTAGAGGGTTTTAGTAATACTTAGAAATGTCACAACTTAAACTACATGAACCCTTCAGAATAAAGTAACACGTTTGATTTATTTAGAGGGTCAAAACTTCAACAACAAAAGTTCGTTCTTGGCTTCACAACGGAACTGAAGAACGACACCAAAATGCTTGAGTTGTTTGGACAACTGAGTATATCGCCCATGCCTTGTATGGATGTTTTTTGATATTGAACCAAATGCCATATTTCTGAAGTTTGATCAGTAAGAAACGTGAAATAATAGAGAGCTAAACTAAGAATGCTAACATTGTTTGAATGGTGCATGTTAGTGGATCGACAAGTAACGAACTCGGATCTACAAGCAGCACAGGTAATGCGGTTGTGGACAATGCAGAAACTACGGGGGGACGTTGAATTAGCAGCCAATCAATTAGGTCGACTTAGAAAATTAGAAACGATTGAGAACTTAAGTACCATAAATTCAACATCTAGACACGAAGAACGTGGAAATCAGAGCATAGATCGGGGTTGCTTGGGAACATTAGAAAAACAAACTTTTTTAGGCGCCCGAGAGGACCACCACTAATTACAACAACATCTTCGCAATTTAGAATCTAGTGTGCCCCAAATCTTAGGGTTACATTATCCCTACTTTAGCTCATTATTATAAGAAATATTCACGTTGCTAAATTGGAGAGCAAATTTAGGGTAAACATTGAGATCTGAATCAATCAGTTTACGTTGTTCAAGTAAAAAGAAATACGCGTACAAAGGTCATAATACGTACTTAAACTAAAAAGATGCATGCATTTTTTGATATAAATGGTAAATACGTTGGCTAATATTTAATAGTCAATTGCAATTGGGAATTGGGATTTAAAACGTTGAAATATATGCTTGATAATTATTGGTTAAGAAACGGGAACTTATTAGCCGGCGAGGGATCGCCAGAGGAACAAAACGTACACCGGTCTTCTTTTCGATCTCAAATCAAAAGGGAACAATATTTCCGTCAAAATTTGGAACGAGTTTGGCTATGCTAGCTGGCTATTAACGCTGTTGCTTACCAATAAAGTATGAAAAATCATAACGTAACGGTTGTACATGCGAAATTTCATACAAATACAATTTTTTCGATCAAAAAGCAAATTCTTATAAATCCAAACAGTTCAGCTTAATAACAAATATTTATTATTAGTAATTATGTATTAATTATTTTTTACCTATTCGTTTATAAATATCAACCGTATATATAAATTAGAGTTTACACTGGTTGATTTTATATGCAATAAAAAATGGTCTGTTTGAAGCAGAATTAATTCTCTCCTTTCTCAGAAATAACTGGAGAATGTGAAAATGAACGTAGTCAAGCGAGAGACCCAGCTGTCGCCAAAATGACCGTTTGAAACGCAGCTCTCTGATTCCCCGATCGCAAGCTGAAGATAATCGATACAAATTACGTGTTGAAACTAAAGCGTTGGTATTTAATACAATGAGAACATAAACAGGGGCGTAGACGTACATCGTGACACAGTGCTAATGGTTAACTGAATTGTAATAACAAAATTAGTCGCATCCACGCACTGTACATATTAAATCATTTTGATCAAGCTATCAGATACATCAGGAAATAGCAGCCGTTATGGCAATGTCGTAATCAACAACACGAAATAGGAATCTAGAACTGAAACAATGAGTTTCACGAGTGTGTCAAACGGCACAAATTGCAGCGTATCGGTAGATCTATTGGTGCAGCTTGCTGGTTAACAGGAATAATCTAATACAAATCGAACTGGTCTAATATAATACTAGAAGTCGAGTCGATTTAGAGGGCCGAGTAATTAATTCCGCTAAGCTGAAATTTAGTCTGTCGATCATATGAAAACCAAAAAGGTATTTCTCTAAGAATACATTTTTTGTAGAAGTAAATTACGAAGTCAAGTCTTCAGAGCGAGAATTTACACAGCGCGCTTAGATTGACACGGGACCATTAGATTTCCCACGAATTCGACGCCGGCTGAAGACTATTCTCCAAAGTAAAGAGACGTTCCCGAGATAAATAGTAAAATGTTGTACCACTCGGAGTGAGAGAAATATAGGTCAAATTCAGTTTTCGGGGTGTTTATAACGAGAAGTGGTATCTACTGGTTAACCGACAACAATGTAATATTACCGACAGCATCTTGTTATGCGCTAAAATATTGGATGATTAATTAGGTATAGCCAAATTTAGCTATCTTACACCCTAATTTCCTTCAATTTGCTGCCGAAAGAAAGCAGTCTTATGGAAGGAGAAGTGATTGGCCTGGATCTTTCCATCTTTGCATTGAAATTCGTATTCATCATCGCCCTGTTCTTGATATCGATGACGAAGGTCCTTTGGGAAAAAGGCTTCGGCCTTAATGGAGAACAAACGTGACATACTTTCTGAATAAACTATTTTACGTTTGACTCTACGCGGAAAATATTCGGATATAACAGTACGTAAAAGTCTGACTTATAGCTGGTCAGTTATAAAATTATATTTCAGGATTCTATATGTTTAAAATAACAAAATTAATCCGAGATTAGCATTATCTCTTATGCATTTATTGGGCCAGTCTATTTCCATATTTAGAAAAAATAGCCCTTGTATATATATTTTTGAAATACACGTATTGGGACCCATTTCAATAAAACAATGTATGGTAACTATTGGTCGGTTTGTCAAACCGAACCATCGCGAACCATTCCAAACTACGGATTCTACCAACTTCCGGGGTTATCCATTGCCTATCTGAGCTTTAGTTCTTGAAAATCTGTTCAGAAAATGAAATAACAGTTCAATTGTATCAAATGCAAAGGATAATATGCACTAGATTGGTATACGGAAGAGACCCCTAGGATACACCCTATGAAGAAATATATATATATCTCCCAGGCACACAATTGTTTTTTTTGTCACGGACCCTGTTTTTAGCGTTTGTAAGGCCTTAGACGTGGTTGAATGTGTGATTGACCCCTACCGACACCCCACCCCAATTGGACGTGGGATTTTTTGGAACTATTGTTGACCGGAAGTTGGTTATTTTAAATCGCGCATCACACCCAATTGTTGCCCGAGATGACCTCAAGTTAAAACCTATCTTTAAAATATTTAGTTTTTTACCAGTATAGACAGCGGTATCTTAGTTAAGAAAACGTTGAGTAGCATTCCCGCCTAGAATTATGTTGTGCATATTTTAGGGTACATAGCGACCGGAAAGTAACCAAAAAAATTGGAAATTTGTCGTTGAAAAATTGGCCGAATATTCAGCCGTTAAGTGCACGAGCAAACCAGACGTTCTACGGCCTGGTATTCTTTCGTAAACTTCTTATATCGATTGTAAATTATTTCGGAAAATTTGGGAACTTGTTGATCAATTCTTCTAGTTTTGATTTGGACGTGCGTGTTTTTGACTTAAGAATAAGAAGGACCCCGATATCAATCATTAATTCGTATCTTAGTGAAGGTGATGTAGACCAGCCTATTAGATAACTGACAATCAGGAATACACGAGAACAATAATAGAGATAGCAGATATCATGAGAACCCCGTAGGTCTGTTTTGTGGGCTTACAATTTGAATTTGTGATATTGTTGATGTTACAAATTCCAAATATTACCCTAGCGTTTAAGAGAAGATGCAAATAATGATTTCGTCTTATCCACGTGCCAATCACATAATCTTTGCGACCATAAGAGGAGCGGGATCGTACCGAAAGTAGATACAATTGTGTAATTTTCACCAAAAACGGTTAAAATGCATTGGTAATGACTAGGGACTACTATATAGGCACGCTGCCTTACTATGCAGGCTTGATTTTGAACACAATTTCTTGAAAATAGTATGGTTTCAACTCTATATCTACCCTTGGCGTTTTTGAAAATAAAAGAGCAAATAGTAAATATATTTTTAATTTTATTACATAATTATAGAGTGTGCTACTTTACCAACGATACAAAAGTTTTGGTACGGCCTATTTTTGTAACATATCTTAACCCGTACGCTGTAGGAATAGAACTACCCCTACGCTGCAATCTGTGCCGCTCGATAGAGTCTCGTGACACTCATAATTTCAGTTCTAGATTCCAATTTTCATGTTGTTTATTTCGGGTATAAGACTTGTTTGAATAGACAATTTCCTATATATTTACAAACATTCACGCTGTTTTCCGTAAAATTGGGTCGTTCTTGACCTTATAGGGTATACTAACTGCGGTAGTATATCTAATAATTCGCTTATTTGCAATATCAGCCTACGCAATCTATTATGATTCCGTATAACTATCGACTACTTTATCAGAATTAGTACTTTTATATTTCATATTCTTGGTGTCGAGTTTCCCTGTCTATCAGGATTCGTTTTTCGTCTCATGTTGTTCGCCTTACAGCTCTGCACCAAATTTCGATAATAATATATATAGCAAGATTTTCCAGTTTTTTTTCCGCATTTTCGGATTTTTTGCGTCCACTTCCATTCAGAATTCGGGGTCCAAATTTATCCTCAAATATGCGCAAGAAAATTCTGTTTAGAAGTATCGCTCGAAGTTTTCTAACTAAGACACAGCTGTCTTGAATTGTAAACAACTAATTTACTGACTTTCCTAAGTACCTATGGGGTCCTGGATAGCCAATTCGACGTAGCACAACTCCAACAGAAGTTATGGTCCGATTAGTGATCAGATGGGTCTCACGGCACAGATTTCAGCGTACGGGTTAACTAAGTTAATTTGTCGTAAATCGGGCCAAACCTTTTTTATCGTTCGTAAATTAACACATTATAATCTTTAGCGCACTCTGTAAAACATACGTTCAATATGTAGCAACAAGCGGCACCGATTGGCTCTCGATTTATATTGGATAACATGCCAGAGACCAAGCTATTATTATAGCGATACATTAAAGGGGACTGAAGCTATACACCGACACAGACAAATCCATATTATTACACAAATCATCGCACTCCCTTTTCCATTTAAAGAATTATATTCAAATTGCTGGCCAACCAAATTCATTTGGTTATCACAACCTGTTTCATAGGGCTGTTGTTTTAGAAAGCTTGTTTCCAGATCGGGAATTATCTAATAGAAATCTAGAGCCAATCGAAGCAATTTGTGAGATTCTGAGCGAGTTGAACGTCGATTTACTACTCTGCTCGATTTATGTGTTCATGAAGCAAACACTAATTAAATAAATACAGATAAGTGTATAAACTTCTATTTTTATACTGTTTCAGACTGGTACCTATGGGTTATGGTTGGGTTACTATTCAACAAGCAAGTTTTAATGTCATGTAACTATAGCACACTAGTCTAGAGTGCCCCCCGGATCCAAGTTACAAAACGGCGGCTAACGGGACTTAGTGGGTCTGATAGAGTTTGTTCATCCGATTACAGAATGTCCAAAATTATACTCCTTCATACAGTTAACCCCCGCTAAAGACAAACATGAGTCGAATATAGTTGACTTTGACCGTCCTAAAATATAGTTTTAACGCAGTTGTTTCAAGTCGAATTTTTAGTACAAA
>SCLF01158649.1:0-10288 GCA_004367975.1 Mesochordaeus erythrocephalus
TTTATCTCAATAAATTTTAAAAAAAATACCAGTTCGTCAAAATTTCAAAAATTCCAACAATGTGGACCAACACTGTATATTATTATACTGCTTACAAATTAAAGCAAACTTCTAGTGTTTCGCTACAAAAGGCTAAGTTTCAAATAGGGAAATTGTAAAACATTCACTCATTCGATGAGATCGTACCTATTCGCGATTAAAGCATGTGTTTCAGACTTCTGGGGGCTCGCACCAAATATAATTAAAACTTCTGTGCTCGACATGGGAACGGATTCCCAGTTTACAAGGGTATTAAAAGGAATAGAACTTTGGAAATACCGACTTAAGCAATACCCTTTATTAAGAGGACAATTAGGGGCGGGGTAAATTCGACACTTAACATTTGGAGTTGATAGTCCAGTTGTTAATTCGACACTCAGTGTCTAATTCCGCTTTTTAAGTGTCGAATATATTCTATCCCGAAAATTGAGGTGAGGCTCTTCCGAAAAAATCTTATAAATTTTTAACATTACCGTTTCAGTTTTGTTAATTGTATTTTACGGTAAAATAGGTTATCCCAAGCCTAATTTTTTGTAGATATTATCTAATTGATATGGATCATTATCTAAGTCATAATACTCCTTGAAATAGTTAAATTCGTTTTGAACATCGCCATGCAGTGAACCTTCGTAGAATTCACAGTAGAGGAAGTTTTGATCAGCGTCTAAAACAAATACTGTTGAAACCAAAAGGTCTGTGCCATATATGTCAGCAAATAAATTCCAAGAAAGCATAGAGCTTTTTGTGGTGTAAGTGGGGCTGAACGGTATGAAATTATTAAGTAAGATTAAGAAATGGTAAGAACATCGTATATATGGAACTCTAAGACGGGGATTATATTAATAATAATATTAACAGTAACCGATATATTTCAGATTCGGCCAAATTTCAAACTTCAATCTATTTAAGTTAAGAAACATAAATTGCTAGCCACATTAGCCGAACGACTATGTGTGCTAAGCTATATTTACCGCTCTGTAGAAAAGGCAACTTTGTAGCGATTGGAATCACTTTGGTGTCTTTAATTAATATAAACATGTTCAAATTCTATGACGTAATGTACCGATTGAATGAAATATACTGTTAATTACACTTTCCTAAACGGTTGTATTATTAAAATTATCGCTAATGCCACAGACCGTACCACTGCGGGATTAAACAAACTCTTGCAAATTCAAGAAGATTATTGGTCAATGTTTAAACGTGGATATATTTGTGCTATTTTGATTGGATCATAAGCATATTCTATTTATTCTACAATTCCAATTATTATTTCGACAATCAACCAACTACGCTAAAATTCTGAAAGCCAGCTCAAAAATGTCATTAAAAGTGGAGTATCTTAATAACAAGAGAAACACTGTCAAACCGTTTTACATGGCTGAAATCACGGATAAATTTTCTATGGTCTATTTTAATTTCTAACTTCTGGGGGATAAGCATAACGAATTATGACCATTTTGTGCTCAAAAACAACAACGCAGCAGCTTTTTACAAGAGGGTTAAGTCATAAACTTACAATCAAGCATGAGTTTCTAGAACACATGCAACACGGGTGTCAAAGCTGGCCACCAGAAATGGACGAAAGCTTTGAGCGTCCTAAACTTTAGTTTTTACACAGTTTTTTTCGAGTCGAATTTCTAGCAAACATACTTTGGGATCTTGGCATATTTTCTGAATGATAACAAAATAGAAAAGTGGAAAATTCGTCATTTTTGTCACTTGTTGAAAATTTGTACTTTAGAAATCCTATTTTTGGGAAATTTAATATATACGTCCCCCGAAATTGGACTCAATCGACGCGCACGGATGTCAGCTGCATTTCTTCTCATAGGATTGATCCAGAATTAATAACCCGTTATGTAGTTATAGCCACTAGAATAAAAAATGTGATTCCGGGAAGTGTTGGATCGAAAGTGGGCTTATTTGAGGCGTCACGACCCCAACTTATTTTTTCTTAAAGCCTCGACCCCGAATTATTAACACGTGACCTAGTTATAACCCAAAAATGAGTTTTCTAAAGTACAAATCTTCAACAAGTGACAAAAATCAAGTTTTTCACTGTTCTAATTTGTTATGATTTAGAAAACATGCCAACTAAAAATTCGACTCGACACAATTGCATAGAAACTAAAGTTTAGGACGCTCAAATTCAATTTTTTCCATTTCGAGGACCATAGCGTAAAAACAAATAATCGTAGTATGTGTTAGATACTTACATGTGATGCTCTGTGGTCTACTTAATCTAGTACAATTTAGTTCGGTGAGGTGCCATGCCACCACAAGTTAAAATTAATATTTTTTCCGCGTTGTCTTTAGGGGGGGGGGGTTAACTATACGACGCCGTGAAAGTTTATATATATTCTGAGAACAGATTCGGAACCGCAAGAAAAAACTATATAACACTTACTAAGGCTGGTTAAGCTATCAGTTGCTACCGGAGATGGGGGGAGCTTGGACACCCGTGTGAAATATAATTTGGGACTTGTGATGACGTGACCTAAATTCGATACATTATTGCACATTTGGTAAATCTGTATAAATGTGGAGAAACTTCAAAGAAATGTTGTCAAATAAAGTATCACTCACGTGATATTAAATTAGCAATGTCTCCCGGCCATGGCATAAATGTTATCAGTCTAGCTTTTCAATTGTCTTGTTTTACACCCCTGTGGGTACAGTTAACCTCCCCCCTAAATAAAGAACGTGAAAAAGACATTTTTTTAAAAAACGTTAATTTTAACCGATCTAAATTGTATTAGATTAAGTGGACCCATGGCATCCAATAAAATTATCGAAAACATACTGCGATTATTTTTTTTAAAGATTTACTTTGACCGTCCTTGAATTTCGTTTTTACGCAGTTGTTTCGAGTCAACAAAATATCGATAACAAAATACAAAAGTGAAAAGTCGTGATTTTGTCACTTTTTGAAATTTTTTACTTTTGGAAATCCATTTTCGGCCTATAACTTGGTCACGTGTTAGGAATTCATGGTAGGAATTCAGGGTGTTAGAATTCGGGCCACTTTCGCGCCAATCGGACATACTTCCCGAAATCACATTTTTGTATACTAATTGCCATAAAATTTCACGATATTTTAAAGTGTCGACCCCGAATTCCTAACCCGGTATGTAGTTATAGTATGTAGTTTATAGTTGATACGGTCAAATCAATTTTGTCCATTTTTGAACAATGTGAATTTCGAGGTCCATAGCTTTAAAATAAATGATGGGAGTATATTTTCGACGCTATTATTGGATGCCCAGGGGTATATGTAATCCAGCACGATTTAGTTCGGTCAGCTGCACTTTTTAATAAAAAGTGTTTTCACGTTCTGTATTTAGGGGGTTAACTATAAGACGCGTGTAATTTTGGACATTCGGAGAACAGATTTGGAATCGCAAAAAAAAACTAACCGATCAGTTCCCACTTCAAGGGACGACTTTGACAGAGGTGTTAGACTTATCCTGGAGACCCGTTAAGAATAATCATTCCGTAGAAAAGACCTTTCTCTTCTTCGCGCAGGTGTTCAATTCGATGATCACTGACACCGATTTGTACCACACGTTATATACAGTCTTCTACCCAAGTTAGGGACTATAATGATGTCCACAAAAACGTCCTTAACTTGGACACACCTATCCAGGTCGCCCCCCAGAAAGCACCTAAACTTTTAACGAGACTTAGCCAGTTTCGAATCTGTTTTCAGAATGTACAAATGTATACCCCTCGTACAGTTAACCGACAGCTTACGGAACTAAATCGTGCTAGATTAATTAGGCCCCTGGGCATCCAACAAAAGTATCGCAAACATACTGCGATTATTTTTTTTAAAGCTATGGACATCGAAAGTCACATTGTCGAAATGGACACATTTATTCCTGTATTTTAGCTTTTACCGCATGGTTTCGAGTAGAATTTTTAGTGAACATAATTTGGGATCGTGGCATGTTTTGTAAATCATAAAAAAATTGAAAGCTCATACAGCCGTGATTTTTCCACTTTTTGAAAATTTTGTTGGCCTATAACTGGTCACGTGCTAAGAATTCGAAGTCGGGCAAAAACTAGGGCACGTGTTAAGAATTCGGGGTCGATCTAATGAGAATAAATGTAGCTGTCATCCAATCGAACAGTTTAAAAAATGTGAAATTTTATGGCAATTTAATATTTCGCAATATTTTAAAATGTACGATTTTCCCTGAAATTGACTCATTTGATGCGCATGGATGAGAGCTACATTTCTTATCATTAGATTGACACCGAATTCTTAACACGTGACCTAGTTATTGGCCAAAAATGGGAGTTCCAAAAAAGTTACAAATGTGATTTCGTGATGTCGGATTTTCAAAAAGTGGCTGTATGAGTTTTCTACTTTTTTATGATTTAGAAAACATGCCACGATACAAAAGTATGTTCACTAAAAATTCGACTCGAAACTAAAATACAGGAATAAATGTGTCCATTTCGACAATGTGACTTTCGAGGTCCATAGCGTTAAAACGAATAATATGGGCATATTGTCGATAGTTTAATTGGATGCCCAGGGGCCTAATTAACCTAGCACGATTTAGTTCGGTGAGCTGCCGTGGTCCCATGAGTTAAAATTAATATTTTAAAAAGGTCTTTTTCACATGTATGTCTTTAGAGGGGGTTAACTGTACGAGGGGTACAAATATGGAAATACTGAAAACAGATTCGGAACCGCAGACTGGATAAGTCTCGTTAAAAGTTTAGGTGCTTCCTGGACGGGGCCGACCTGGATAGGTGTGTTGGATAGAGGACTGTATATAACAATAAAATGCATATCCAATACAGCCAGATTTGGTGCACAGGTAGACGGAGTTGAGGCGAATAATATGGTACAAAAAGGAATGAATTATGATAAAGGGGTCGAGAGTTATAGAGAAAACTAGGCACCTAATGAAAAAAAATTATTATTGCTAAAAAAAAAATCCTATACATAGGATTTGGGAATATAATATAATGAAAAGCGTTCGTGTGGTCAGATATTCTACCATTCGGAAAGTTTTCCTTAAATATTATTGTATAAACCCCCTTGCACCATTGGAATTTACACGAAAACTGTTACGAAAATATCGTGCTTTTCAAACAAAATACAAATTACTAGGTTATATTTTCATTTTTCTTCATTAATTTTCCAATTATGTTAAATTCGAATGGTCGAAAGTTTAAAGCTCTACGTTAAAGAAAAACATCGAATTAATTTTTACCCAAGGGAATACCAGTTTTTTTTATCACGAACACTAACATAGTTTTGTTTTAGTCATATTTATTGCAGGCGAAGTTATAATGTTAGTATTCTTTAATTAATCTTAAAATTGATAATTCCCAGTAATTTGATGTCATGAAATCGTAAAATGACACAAATATATTACCTTTACCATGACCGATTTTTCGGAGGCAGCTGAAAGTTGAATTTGATGCAGATGTACAATGACACTGGGGTTCAAATTTCCACATTGGAGGGACCAGCCAAGTTGAATTATCAACCGTGAAACAGCTCATACCAGGAGCTCGGCATTTTCGCTGGAAGTCTGTCTGACGCTTCAATTTTCGTTCCTTAAGTTCAAGCCAGAATTGATTTCCCAATTTTAGAAATATACTAACTTCCCTACGCTCGTAACGAAAATTCCTCATGAATGAAAGTATTATGGCAAATGAAATTAATAATTATTACGAAAATGTTCATATTTATGTAGCGTAACCATCTTTTGCATTTAGTCACATAAATAGATCCAAAGTGAAATCCTTTAGAAAATGTTCTATCGGTGTTACGCGTACAACTAAGCTAATACGCCGGTTCAATGATTACTGTTTTCAATGTTATCTTCTACGATTTGAGCCGGAAAATAACAAAAATGCACGACTCTACAATATAATCTTGACTATCCTTATAATAAGGGTGACAGAATAATATGTAAAATATGAATAAATTCGAAACGTAGCGAAATGCTGTTACATGTGAAAAAGTAGAATCAGCAAAACAAACTGACCCCGATCCACGCTTCCTAGATCACTATTCCATAACGAGATAAATCGAATTCGACGGCCGATTACCAAAATTAAAACATGTTATTCAACATAATGAATGGAAGCCTCGGATAACTTGGGGGTTTACCCAAATTAACATATTGGTCATTTCTCAACAATTGCAATCGGCAGTATGTTTTTCTTTGTAATCCACTTCATTCCATTCTGATTTTTACACCTCTTGGTGAGCCATTACGCCTGTTTATCGATAGTAATATTGAAGACAAAACCGGAATTGGAATAATTACACGTACCAAAGACAAAAGCATGGTCCAAGTCGCCACTCCAAGATGATGGATATAGATTCGATAAAAAGGAAAATGGAAACATATAAACCTCGAAGAGTATTCATACAGGTAAGTGTAAATAATGATGTCCTTCTATAATACGTAACGAATGGAAATCCATTTACGGCGGGCTTCCGGAAGGCGCTTTAGTACCATACTCACTAAGATACGGAATATATCGGGAGAGTTAACAAAAACATTAAGAATCCATCAACGGACTCACCACACAAATCGAGCACGGCCGAGAAACCTCATTTCATATACGTCCAATAACTAGGCTAAATTCATAATAGTAAATTACAAGACACGAATCCCTGAACATATCGGTATAATGATTGGAGTAGTCAGCAGCAAACCCGGGTTGAACCAACGTCATTAACAAAAGTTTGGTTAATGGGCTTCAATTGTAATAAGTCATCCTTCCCGAAGCTTATGAACCTTCAATCAACCGTGCAAAGAACCATGCGATCATCCATTTAAGTTCGGAAATTAGAAGATAACAATGTAACCAAATCTAATACCAAACCTCTAACACCCTTCACATCGGTTTGACTCCCCAGGCACTTTTTATCGTTTCCATTGCTTTGCAGAGAAACATTCCAGGCGTAATGGTCGTATCACCAAGAATAAGTCCATTCTGATAGCTCTGTATTCTTATCATAAAGAACGTCAAGGAAACTGGGATCAACCAGCAATAATCCACGCATCAGCTGCACTCACCAAATGTGCCAAGCCGAGAAACTTATAAATACATGTCCTCATCGACAGACATTCCACGTATTTGGAATCATCATACTGAGATCTTACAGAGTGTATTTTAAGATACTTGTGTCAGGCCGTAAATGGAATTAATAGCTCCATTGATAAATAGATGAAGATTAGACTCCACATGGGTTATCTCATGAGCATCCGTTAGTTGATGCTTTGCAAACGATTTATTTGCAGACGTTAAAGAATCTTTTTGAACAATGACAGATGCTAGTCACGCCCTCCAAAGTTTTGAAACCCCAAGCCACGGCTTGAGTATTACTAGTGTTTACTTATAATGTGTAGGGCCTAATAACTCATTCTGATGCCACTTAACACACACATGTTCTCCATGTGTACAATTTCAACCATTGAGCTCTTACAATAGGAGTTACCGTTACAGAGATCCAAAGGATCCCACCCTACCTAATAACGATCTAGTTATTATGAAGTAACTCTACCATATTACAATTGTATCCAAATGTATAATTAATAATCATAACCGGTATTCCAGTGTTCATTTGAATGAAATCAAAAATAACCAATGGGATAAGATGGAAATATTTGTAAGAGAATTGCAACTTCGCACACTTTAGAGTCGATATAACACGCATAAATGTCCTCGATCTACCACAAAACTGGTAAAACAATGATAACGGTAAAACGATTCCATATACAAGTACACACAGTATATTATACGCATTTATAGTAACGTAAATTACGAATCGGAACCTTGTCGGGCTGACGAAAATCAATTATAAACCTGCGAATAACTAAATTAGGTTCATTCCATCACTTCATACAATGAGAAAGTGAAGATGTTAATAACACCGCACACGTTTTTCGTTATAGCCAGTTAAGTATTCAATAAGATTATGTTTCAAGGTTAAGGCATCTTTGTTCCATATCTTAAGAAAAACTATAGTGGTTTTCGAAACATTGGGTGGTAAACTGTTCGAGCATACCGCGAAAATATCTACTTTACCAGTAACAATTCAAAATCGCCAACCATCGCAGCTCAACGTCACCGACGGACTCTCGATCAAGATTAGCCAGATATCGATCATAAAGTATATGCTTGGACATGAGATTTTTTCCTGTATCCCATCAAATTGTAAAAATCTAGGAGCCGATATGCTCTGAGCATCATAAGGTATAGATCTGAGTTATTTCCTCTAGCTGAGTGATATATTATACTATTAAGGTCGGCGGTTGTTTCCTCCCTAAAAAGAGGCTGGCTATAGCACGTGTCATTATTGAAAACGCCGTAAATATCAGCCGAAGCTTTTTTGTTAAAAACGATTCGCAATCGATAAAAAGTTATGTGTTTCGGGGTACGAATGACCCTCTAATGGAATAAATACTGGTAATGAAAGTCAACTCAATCAAGTGTTTTATGCCTGTCGCAAGGTTAAGGTCGCCATCCTTCTGTGAACCACGATTAAATAACCTCGTCATGTGGTAAAACTCAATTAGTACCTATTAGTCCAGCATTTAATGACACTCAAAACTTTAATTATGACGACAATAATAAACTCTGTTTTGAATATTGTTATCGAACTTTTTCAATTATCGTCTTTGATAAACGTGTTTTCTACTCTGACGCCTGTTAAACTCCTGTTCCCCCATTTTGAACAAATTTAGACTCATAACTCATCGCTAATAATATTACAGCCCACGAATTATTTTGTTGTTATTTCGTCTATAAAAGCTATCACATTTAACAGAAGTCTAGGAAAAGGAAACCCACAATTAACCTAAAAAAGTTCATCAAGCTGGTCGATAACCTGGTCTATTTTTTGACGTAAATTTTCGGATTTTTAGGTTCACTTCTGGTTGTAATTTTCGACAAGTTCTCTGAAAATCTGCGCCATAGAATTTGCGCGAAAACTGGTCGATGAGTGAAAATAGGCTCAAACGGTGCACAGGAGTTAACAGTCAACGGATGCAAAAGATTAAAAAATAATAAAAAATAAATTGAGAAATTTCCTTTTCATTTTTTCAGAGATGTTTTTTTCTCGAATTTCTTGCTCCAATTTTTCTTTAAAACTGTGCGACGCCGTACATGTGCAAGGAATATGGCTTGGCTCTGTCTTCAGCGGGTTATTCCGCGACGGCTTCATGCTTTGTAACTTTTTTAAGAGTTTTGTAACTTGATCCAATTTAAAGTTAAGTGATTTCTTTAGACGTGAAGCATCATTGAAGTTATTTCGCCAATCTATTTTACTTTTTATATCGCAGTCGACTTTTCCATCTCGTAGAATTTCGCAGTTGTTAGTCAGCCTACGAACCGCTGAATTTTGAGCCCTGTCTTTACGACTTTTCCTTCTAGTAGACTGGCGGCGTGATCGTTCAAGAGATTTTCGGCGTCTGTAGTTCTTCTTCAATGATGCACGAGATGAGTTCCTACGATTTTTCCATGGCTAAACGCGTGTTTAGGCATTGCAAGTTATCAAAATTGTTTAATTTGAAATTGGAAGGATTATTATGAACTTATTTTAACATGACGAAACTAATTTCATTGGATGGATAAATTTAAAATCCACACAAAAATTATCATTAAATGTGGAATATTTTAATAACAAGAGTAATACATAGAATTAATTGTTTTGTTTGCAATAATGGATAAATTTTCTATGACCAATTTTAAATTCTAACTATTGGGCCACAAAGATCAAAAACTGTGGCAATTATTGTGCTTTAAAATAGTACAGCGCTCCGGTTTTTTTTACAATAGGGTTAAATCGGAAAATTACGCTATCACTGACAGCTAGCTACAAATAGATGTTGCACTAGAAATTATTTGTCTAAATTGGTTCGTGATGGTTAAGTGAAAATTCTCGAATACACCCGGGCTTTCCGCCATAAAAATGAAATAGGTAGTTATTAATCAGAACCCCTATGTTGCATCACACAACATAATCTGATAACCACTATTATTGGTTCGATCGACGAATAGACCTCTAAAAATAAGCTCGTAGTAAAGCAAGGATAACAATAAAAATATATCGACTTGTATTCTGAAAGCCAAAAGTATAAGAGCCCCATTCCCAGCAGAAATAGAAGTTGCTATCCACAGCAACTACACTAGTGTCAAAAGTGTCCCCTCCCCTGGGGGGGGTCTAAAAAGCAGAGCAACGTATTTGGGAGAATAGTGGATC
>SCLF01158760.1:0-10287 GCA_004367975.1 Mesochordaeus erythrocephalus
GACAGCTATGGACATACTGTAATGAGATAAAATAACCGCAATAAAAAACTCTATCAGACTAGCTAAGTCAAATATACGTGCAGTCGAAGTCCTGAAGGGGGGGAGGGTTCGCCTCTGGACTAATGTGTAGAAGTGGTCACTGGTAACAACCTGGTGTGATTCGCGATTCACAATAATCAATTTCCGGTTTTTAGTCGACACTTCCGGCCCAAGAATGGTTGCAAACTATCGAGCCTCACAAATATCGGTGAATGAAGTCGGTACCAACACCTAATATGACTTTTAGTGGATACCAGGAAACCTGCCGACCAACCACATATGAGTCGCGAAGGGAAATCTGGCTCCCGACACCGACGACTCAGTCGTGAACGTCAAGGAGAGATTGAACGCGAAAACGTCCATTTGCTAAATAAAATGATAAAAATCAATGAACGTGGGGGAAGGAAAGAACTTTTAATTTTTGTCGTCGTTAACTCTCACACCCCATAGAGTTTTTTCTTGCGGTTCCGAATGTGT
This sequence comes from Mesochordaeus erythrocephalus, assembly GCA_004367975.1. NCBI lineage: Eukaryota > Metazoa > Chordata > Appendicularia > Copelata > Oikopleuridae > Mesochordaeus > Mesochordaeus erythrocephalus. Next base: position 517 of record SCLF01158760.1, read on the forward strand.
TCTCAGAGTATGCCAAATTACACGGCGTCGTATAGCTAACCCTTCTAAGGGCAGAATGTGAACAAACCTTTTTTCGAAAAAAACATTAATCATAACTCCTGAGGCATGGCAGCTCACCGAACTGAATCGTGCTAGATTAATTAGGCCCCTGGGCATCCAATAAAGGTATCGAAAACATAAGATGATTATTTATTTAAAAGCTCTGGACCTCGAAAGTCACATTGTCGAAGTGGACAAATTGACTTTGACCGTCCTGAAATATTTTCCTTGGCCTTTTTCACGTTTTGTCTTTTGAGGGGGTTAACTGTACGACGCCGTACAATTTCGGATAGTCTGAGAACACGTTCTGAACAGCAAGGTAAAACTTTGTCGGACGCACTAAGTCTCGTTAACCGATCAGCTGCCGCCTGGAACCACTAGGGGGCAGTTTTGACACATGTGTATGAGTTAAGTAAATAAATTGAGGTAAACAAGTTCAATAAAGAGTCGATAATAGAAATGCGAATCAATATGCAAAAAGTCTCAATGGATGGAAACGAAAACAAGAACTTGATCGGATTGAACGAGAAAATATATCCGTATTGAAAAGATTAGGTAAAGTCAGGTGCCCAACAAACACTAAAATAAAAACAAACAAAACTACGTCACCAGCCTAAAAAAGACCCAAGATGGTAAACAGATTACGAGTTTCTAAATTTTCGACGAAATTACGCTAACGACAAAATTAGGCTAAAATAGCTCATTTGTTGACTAAATTGGCTAATTTTAGCTGATAATAAGGAGCTCTTAACTCGCAAGTGGTCACTCGACCTTCCAACCACATATAATGAATATTTAACAGGTACAGTAATGCGCCGAAAATGAGAACACTCGATAATTATTTTTCCAATTTGTGGACTTTTTAGGCTGTGGACATAGTTTCTTATAATTATTCTCTCCTCGGTAGGGGGCCCCTGGTCTGTAGTACCCGATTACTACTCTATGATTTGTTGCCTCCGTCTGAAATCACCGATGTGTGCATTACGTACGAAAACCTTGGTCCGGCATGGCTCGAACACTTACTAATAACTGGTGCTTTATGTCCAATGTTTGGAAAACGTTTATTTGCACAAATTAGTCGAACTTTGAGATTAGGGATGAAGGTGATGAGGAACAGCGCGTTGATTAACATAGGAAGTATTATCGGTTAACCATATCCCTTATGCAAGATGGGTGACATTTTTTGCTCAGTTAAATTTTTATTACTATTGTTATCCTAAATTTAGGCATTTAGACACTTCATATTAAAATCATTCGATATCCAAAAGGCGTAATGCGCTACCATGAAAATTTTGGGAACCGAATGCCTAAGTCTAGGGGGAAGTGATCAAAATTTAACTGACCAAAACTGCCATCTAGGTTGTGCAAGGGATATATAATTAAATTTATTTTAAGATTTTCTTTAGAAGTCCTTTCGTTTTGCTATATTTTCGCCGGGTATTAATAAACAGAACCAAAGGTATTAATCGACGGAATCTGCCCAAAGTCTCGTTTTTTTTGAAATCGCGATATTTTGCTATAGTCTCACGCGCTAACTCCCGAAGGTTAGGGTTAGGTGTAGTTAGAACCTGACACACTCAAAATATTGCGGTCAACTACGCCAACTGACATGCACGAGATCAATGGCGAGGAACAAGAGGACACGAAAGAAACAAAGGGGAGATTTCTTTTATAAATAAGGCCATGTAATGGCAAAATCATGTAGTGGCAAAAAGAGACCAATTGATGACGAAACAGCTGACTAGGTACTCGTCATTCACGGTTAGAGCATAAAAAGTGACTAATCGGTTTATGGCGAGGGGCTCTAGAGGAGATAGTGGTCCACGGGTTTTACACTTTAAAAAACGTTCAATTTTACCACACTAACTATAAAATCGAATTAAAAACTGTTATTAAAAACATCCACAAATTTAATAAATTTTTGAAAAAGCAAATCAATTGTACGTGAGAAGCAGAAGAGACAATACAGGTTAAACAAAGCTTATTGATACCAATCTATCATATCTAGAGTCATCTGGAAGACCGATCAACTGATTAACAGTCGAAACACAAGAGAAGAGCTAATCAGTGGGAATATAGTTGATTAAGGGCGTGGAAAGTAATTAGGGAGAGTAAAAATACCTCAATCAAACAGTTGCATCTAACCCACAGAGCTGCACAACGGGAAATGGCGGCGGAAACGCATGGATCAATAATTTGGCTTTCTTACACAAGTAAGGAGTTAATTCGTAAGGGGCTTATGAAGACAAATGACATGATGAAAACGCTAGGAGAAATCTATACAGCGGATGAACCGGAAGCGGAACAGGAGAGACATGGGGGGGAGATCATAGAAAAGCACGGAAGATAAAGCCAGAAGATTAAGAAAAAACTGGAAGGATTATATGAGCCCTGAAGTATTGACATTAGCGCGAAGCTTCAAGCCTAAAGAAAACGAAACTTCGGTAAAACACAGAATAAAGGCATTGGCGAGACACTTTGATAACAAATAAATCGTCAGTTTTTGTGGGGAAAGAAGAGAACCGGAGAAGAAGCTTCTTCACTTGAAGAATGGAGGAAAAACTATGAACACTGTGGAGGAAACGTCCATTGCACAATTGGTCAAAATAAAAACAGAACTCACATCGTCGTAAGGGAGTGGAAAGTACAAAGCGAGAGGAATTGGAGAAATTACGAAGCAAGAAGTGCCAGGCACGAGAAACAGACGCAACAGCTTGGAGAAGATGTCCAGAAAATCAAAAAGGACGGACAGGAAATGACACTACAAATAAAAACCTGTAGTGCCATAAAAACGACTCATGAAAAAAGTGATGTGAGAGACCCAGGAGACCTGAGCGTGGAAACCGGAGGGACAAAGGAGCGAGTGGAAATGAACAATGTACAGTATGAAGAGTACGGACTGTTTGGCCACAAGGAACGAGAATGCAGAGGGACAGGCATAGCATGCTTTATCTGTGCTAACTAAGTCGGAGGATATCAGAAAGCCGAGCCAGACCCCATGTGTCTACTTCACTTACTGTACCTAACCATTTGGAAACAAATAATAAAACGTTGGAAAACGGTATATTTTATTCATAGCGTAGGTAGTCGGTAAAACTTTTGTGAGGCTATGAATGAAAGCGAGGTGGTGGTAAATGCGTAAATCGAGAAGCCACCATGTTATGAGTAGTTTCTAATCGAAGACAATTGCCAGGTGGAAGAGAACGGAAAGGAACCGGAAAGGAAAAAATTGAAATAGAATCATTCGATTCGAAAGGGAAGAAAAAAACGTAAGAAATAGAGGAAAAGGAAGGTCAAAAATAGAATCATTCGATTCGAAAAGGAAGAAAAAACGGAAAAGAAACTGGAAGAGGGCACCAAAGCCTATGGTAAGAGTGCCGCAGAGCACAAAGAAAATAAGGAAAAGTGGAGTGACATATAGGAGAGGAAAGTGAGGAAATTTCAAAAAATCTTCGAATTTCGTAAGGGGGAAACAAGGGTTTTGAAAGAGGGACATAGGATCCATATTGCAAGAAATAGTTGGAGGGAGGGGGATTATGGTAGGCTGCGAGGAAGAAAATTTTTAAGAAAATTTTAAAATTCCAAAAGTGATGTCACGGATGACGTCAATGAAATTTAGCCTCACCACCGGATAGAGGAGCGGGAAAAGGGGGGAAAACCTTAAATTTGGGGAACATTGGGGATTTTGGGGATTTTGGGGATTTTGGGGATTTTAACAAATTGAAAATTGTCGCTAGGGGCACCACGAGCGAATAGGGGAGCAATTATGGCGAAATTTGGATTCTAAAGAGCCCCATCTCGAAGCGATCGGAGAACTTTGGGATATTCGTGCCCGATCGGACCCAAAATTGGTGGGGAGGAGCGCACTAGTACATCGAAGACACCAACCGAAAAAACTTGCCGAAAAGTCGCGTGGATGGGGGCGTTTTCGGTCGAACACCGAAAACATGACAATGGGGGAAATAGAGGGAGTATAGATATGACAAACTATAAAAAATATAGAGTCGTGCATGGAAATGCAATGCGCTCAACCGGAAAGGTCTATGTCCACGGGTTAAGCGTGAAAAGTTTGAAGAAAAACCAAGATTTTCCAAATAACGAAGAGTGGAATTTCTTCGGATTTCCGTGAGTAGATCGGTTACTCTCGAATCCGTAATTTCCCGGGAGGAACTTAGGGGCAAGGGAAATCCATATATCGAAATGTGGAAATATAGGGGTTTAGAAATTGAAAAAAATGATAAAATTAGTAAATAGCACATTCGCAAGCATAAACCAGGATGCGGGCAAGGATAGGACTAAACTCTAGATGGCACAAACATACAGGTAGGATAGATAAGAGAAACAAAAAGGACCAGAAGGAAATGGAGAAAAAAAAAATCAATCGCGAGAGAAGGAAAAGGAGGAGAGAAGAGAGAGAAGCGAGAGTAAGAAATATTATGGAAGAAGTCACCATCGGAAGAGGAGTCAGCTCGGAAGGAAGATGAAGAATAAAGCAAATCGTTGAAAAATACACTGAATTTTCTGTTAAAAGACGTATTACCGGGCATGGCTAACCTCCCGAAATTCGAAGTCGACGTGGATAATTAGCATCATAGATGTACAAGACACCATACCCAGTAAGACCACGAATGCGGGATATAATTCGAAAAAATATGGACGAGGGCAGTGCGCGGAACATCCCAACGTTGCTAGTAAAAAAGTCAAACCGGGAATATTGGCTGGTCATAGTTTATAGGGCTGTAAACGAAGTGATCCAAACATATCACTATCCAGTGCCCCATATCAATGACTGGTAGTATATTTGAAATAAATTCAAGATTTTTTTGCTGTATTTAAAATCACATTTAGAAAAGAAGCATCAGCGGTTTATAACTAGTGGGAATGAACTTGGACACTTCAGGTTCACAAGGATGCCTATGGGAACCAAGAACACACAGGATATTTCTAGAGGTGCATGGACCTGACTTTTGAGGGGACGCCGCTAGAGATTAAGGTAGTGTATATGGTTGACTGCTTCATCCATTGGAGATACTAAGAGGAGAACCTGGACCAATTAGAAAGGACAATGGCAGTTATGGAGAAGTATGGTCTACAAAAAAAAAACAAAAATGTCAGTTTTTCTAACAATGGAAGCCACATTTTGTGGTCATACTACCGAAAATGTACACGTTAGGGTTAGCGAGGATAGGATAGAATCTATCAGCAATATAGTAACACCGAAAACCAAAAAGGAGGCTCATGGAGTCTCGGAAAGTTTAATTTTCTAAGGGGCGCCATAAAAAACGTCGGCCAAATAGCGGTTCCTTATTACGGCCACCTATCGGGGAAACAGATGGAAATGGACCAATGAAGCGTAGGGAGCCTTGCAAAAGCTGCAAAGGATCATAATTTAAACAAAATTGGACCTGAAAATAACAGATACCATGAGAGAGGAGTTCGTACTAGAAAGCGACGCGTCCGAGAAGCCAATGGGAGTGGTACTTTACATATACGTGGAAACAGATGAACAAAATAGATAGCCGTAGAATTATTTTCAGCCTCATTGTGGGAAAATTAAGAGAATACGTGAGAACAGTGGAGTGGTCGAAATATGAAAGAACCGGGAAAATGGTAAGTACCTGAAATTGAGAAGAAATACCACTTGGAATAAAATGGCCAATTGACAGTAATGACGGAGGAGACTCTCGAGGCATATCAGGATCTGAGCACATGTTTAACGTGCCAGCATGTGAAGCCCAACCTGAAGCTAAGAAATCCATCGCTGGGAACGTCTGAGACCTCGGCACTAGCAGCACCACTAGCAGTGGCTCTGATTGGCCTCTTCTCACTACCGACTACGCGAATCACTTTGCGTTAGTCGGAATTGATCATTTTTCTAAAAGGGTTAGAAAACAAAAAGAGTCGATGAGGTAGCTGGGGAATTTAGAGAATGGATCTGTATAGCCCAAATTTATATTCGACTCCTTATAACCGTAGCAGTGGATGAAGACTCCCTATAACCGAAACTCAAACCAAAACTCCACGAGAATTGTGATGCGTTACTACCTTAGGTTGTACACTGGTCAAATCAGTTACCTAATGAGCTAAGTGGTTTACCCTGTTTCAAATAGAAACAGGTTTGACAGGAACAAATATTTACGCCCCGTTTTTCGTCAAAATATGAAGGGACAAAAGAAGTCAATAGAGTTGGGAATGAAGCTTTCAAGAAGATAGAAAATGAAAAAGATGAAAGAAGAAAAATATTTGGTAGAAAAAACTTCAAGCTATTTCAAAAGGGAGAAGAAGTTCTTACAAATGGCCGAATAAACGGCGAAGGAAAGTCCTACAAATTACGAGGCCTGGAAAAACAGAAGAATACCGTAATTAGGATGGCGGAAGAACTCAAAATATTCGTAGAAAGAGAAATGGTTGGAATGGAGTAATAAAAGAAGAAGAACTTAGATACAAGGAAGATGGGGAAGGTAAAAACGGATCAAGAGGAAGACGACGGTGACTAGTGGCAATGGGAAATGTGGAAGATAAATTAAAAAGAGGCGATTTCCGTGACTCGGAAATCGACCCACAGGAAGAGGAAGGAGAAAAAGAAAGCCGGCGAATTAAGAAAATATTACATATAGCGTTGGCCAACCAATGGGAGACCGATATTTTTGGAGAAAAAGCACAAGAGAGTCAGAAAAGAGACGAGAGACGACCAATGGAAACCCAAGATGAATTCGACCAAGAGAGCAAGGTTACCATACGAAAGCCAGTGATACCTTAGAATTTTGGAACAAAACACGGGGAAGTGACCGGGAATTTAGAAAAAAATTAAACGAAAATGTTTTCAACCCCTAGGGTCAAAGAATTTCCGGTGCATAATTCACTTTTAGATTGCCAGGAAGAAACACCAAAGTGAATTCTGGAAGAAATCTGGGACGAGGAGGCAGTGGAAATTGCATAAAAAGACGAAGAAGACGCAATAGGAAGCTGGGGGGGAAAGGAAAAACCCGAGTGATTCTCCGCCCAGCATACCCCTAATTAAAAATTTCATTCAAACTCATAATTGGTGTGAAAAACCAAAAAGAGGCCAATTGATGACGAAACAGCTGACTAGAGACTCGTCATTGACGATTAGAGCGCAAGAAGTGACTAACCGGTCTGTGGCGAGGAGCTCTAGAGGCGATAGAATAAAATTGAATTAAAACTACGACTAAATGACATCCAAAAAATCAATTGTCAATGTGTTCGTGGGAAGCGAAAGAGACAATTACATGTTAAATGAAGCTGATTGATACCAATAGTATCACAAGCCTACTTTTGCTCTCAAATTTAACAATCTAATTATGATTGCTTATCACTTGGTTTTGAATTAAAAATGAGCTATTAAATAAGCAGAAACGGGCTGTTTAATTGGTGAGCAAACTTAGGGTTGCACATATATTTGTGTGTGCGAGATTATAATTGCGCTATGTATGAGGAACCGTTAAGATTTTTGACATTTTTGACATTTTCGAAATTTTCGAGTTTTCCAAAATGTAAAAATAAACAGTTTGTTACATTGGCTAACCCCAATATTGTGGGTCTGCCGGTTTCTAATTGCGAGCTATTGATTAGGTTTTAAAAAAACCGTAAGTAGCCAGTTTTGCGTGCTGGTGGTAAAAATGTGTGATGATTTGAACATTATTCGGAATAGTCCATTATCACTCCAATTCGAGCCATTTTCGAATGATCAGCTGGTATCCGAATTATTCTCGCTTAGTTCTATAATTACTCACATAAAATTACAAAAAATTGCCCAAAGAAACTAAAGATTTAGTAAATGAAGTTATTGCGCACTTTCACTTGACACACAGTACAAGATCTGGGGGAAAACCAGCCACAGACACGATGGATTCCGGAAAATAGAAAAATAGCACATAAAATTTTATAAATTGTAAAAATTATAAAAGCGGTAGGCTAAAGTACCTACCCTTATGAAAACATACAAATTATTCAAGACCAAATGTACAGTAGAAATTGGAACAGTTGGAATACAAACACGGTGGTTAAAAGTGAGTAATGTATCAAATTGGAGTCCTCAACTATCACGGAAGTTAACATTAGCGATGCAATCAGGCATCTGACCCGTAGCAGTGGATGAAGAGTGATCAAGAATGATGGCTTGAGACTTCAGTATCAGCATATGACTTCTAAAGGAAGCGGAAGACATCAAATCAGCTTGACGGCTATAACAGCAATTGAGGAGATGGAGAAGGATTGGCAGAGGTGCAGGAAGAAGTCGAATGTTTTGGAGAAAATATAAAGTAATTAGGGGACGTCTGGGAAGAGGGGAGTTTCAAGAAGAAAAGACCTTAAATAAATGGAAAGACGATGCGACAAATCAACCGGATGAAGAAGTGCAATGAAATTTTTGGGGCGTTTCAAACAAAGTTGACGAAAACTACAGATAATCAAGAATAAAGGAACCGGTTGTTAAAATGGAGAACAATGAGTCCGGAAGATTTCAGCACAGGCAAAGGATGGAGATCTATAGCTGAAGAAAGCGCAACCGCAAAAATACTCGAAGCACTAGAAAAATACCAGTAGGAACCGCAAGGAAAAACTCTATCAGACTCACTAAGTCTCGTTAACCGATCAGTTGTCGCCCACGTCCAGAGAGGGGTCAGTTTAGACGGGTGTATTGCGCTCGAATCTGGCTACGAGTAAGCCCCCTTGAAATACTTTTTCAACTAGTCACTCAGAATTTGATTTCCACGTTCTAATACTGATCGTGGTTCCATTGTTCATTATCTACTTTGGTTTCCCGTGCATACTTCAGATCTGACTAGTAATTCTGCGATGGGTTATATTTCTATTGTCTAACCCAAATATAATACAAGCCGCGTGCCTTTACTGTCATTCTTATAAACGATGTATTAAATTACTACAGTAGTGTTGCCGTTACTACAAATTAACGGAAAAGTGTCTCGCTGGCCTTGTACCCACTATTGATGAGGGACGCTACCTACAAATGTAGCGTCTGACCTTGGTGCGCAAAACCTTGGGTTGAGCTTTGCTAACCCTAATTTTATTCTTCAATTTAGCAACCCGTTTATGCTTGTTGATATTTTGCGTATGTCAGATTTTAATTGCACGTTATTTATTACGGTTAGAATTGTTTTATTGCGTACACGATAATTGTACATATTGGTAAAAATCGATCTCCTAAATCTCTAGCTTCAACTCTAAAACTAGTGGCAGTCCAGTCCGGCGCAACTAAAAAGCACATCATTTTACCACTTCACTTCCTTACTCAGCTTTACATTATTACAGGAAATTTGTTTTGAATAAATGTTTGTTTTTCAAATATCGAAATTCTTACTTTCGTCCGGCACTAATTTTTTCTATATATAAGGTTTCGATTACCAGGCAATTTCTTCCAACCTGCCTATACACACATAACCAGTATCCCCAGTTGTTCATTTCCCTTTCACTTAAAAAGTAATGAATATTTTTCAATAAAATTTGTGTCATAAGTTAGCTGAATCTACAGGCTTTCCACTGATATATTTAGTTTGGATATCAGACTTACAGAAATCTCTCAATAACCCCGAATTCCGAACACGTGACCTACTTATAGCCCAAAAATTTAATTTCTAAAGTGACATTTTCAAAAAGTGAGTCGTATGTTTGAGATACTTTTGTTGGATGTGCAGGGACCTTATTAATCTAACACGATTTAGTTTGGTGAGCTGCCATACTCCCATGAGTTAA
>SCLF01158871.1:0-10287 GCA_004367975.1 Mesochordaeus erythrocephalus
AAGCTGATGGCCCAGGCTCCAGCGGCAGCCGTCGTACTGGACGTTTTAAAGCAAAAAAAGAATACAACATTATTATACAAGAAAACACTGAGGCCCCTGGACAACGGAACACGACACTATATGGGAACACACCGATGGTGACAAAATTGATCGTACCCCCGAATTTCTTTATGTCGATTTTAATGTGGGAATGACACGCATCGAAATTATGGATAAGCTTGCAGTTTATAGTATTCGAGTGGACACTGATTATAGCTTTGACTTTGGCGCCGTCCCGTCATATTGGAAAAATGGCGGTAAGACTATCAGGGTGGTGTTTAAAAAGTTAAAAGATATTGTAATTAGCATGTATTATTTACATGAATGTCTTATGCCGTGGTCCATGTGGTTTGCAATCTCCCAGTCGGTGTACATTGGGAGTATGTTTGCCACGACTATACGCTGTCAACCCACCCATATGATAATTTTGCCGCCACTATGATCAAAATGCTCGATACGTGGAACAGGCAAAAATTATTATGTGACAACAATGACAACATAATCAATTGGCGTAATAATGCTTACAAAGAAATCCGGACGAGTCGTGAAGAATCTGGAAGAAGATTTGGTTCAGTGAGAATGTTTTTGCATCCTCTTCATCAAAATGGTGCATTACATCCATACTTAGCCTGCAATACGTGGCTTAAACCATCTGATTTAGTTTGGAATATCTGGATCACAGCTTTCAAGCAGCGACAAATTATCCTTTTGAATAAATTGGGTAAACCCTGTATATTTACGAATATACCCAGGTTTGCCGAATTAAAAAAGAAGCAAGTCGACCACGATAGGGTATGGAAGAATGAAATGGACAAAAAACGGGCCAACAGAAGTTACAAAATCCGTATTAAAAGGATCACCTGGCACCAAAGATCCTCGTTTTCTATGGCTGAAGCGGCATTGGTGACGCCTGATCGTCTAGCCCAAATACAAGATCGATTTGAGCCATTACTGCAGTCGGAGCTGTGGTTGAAACACAACGAAGTTGAACAAATTCTGTACTTGGCCGAATGCGAGGCATTCAAAAATCCCCTCACCGCCTTCCGCACAGATGCCCACTTCAAAAGATTTGCCAAAGAAAACAAGGCTTTTGCCGACGCAAAAGTAGAAGACATTAACAAAAAGGTTTTAGCTCACGCAGCTGAGCAATTTGATTACGGCGATAACATAGTTCTGTCTGGATATGATACCAGTATCAGTCATGGCTGCCCTGACATTGATATTTACTCTTCGACCTCCTCCACGGGTAAAAAGGCTGATATAGGGGACAGTTGTTCTCAAAATTTTACAGATGTATCACAAAATTCTGATTACATAGCTAATGACCGCATTAGTATCGCATTAAAAAGAGATGAAATTTTTAATACTTATCATCACAGCACTGTACCTTCAGTTCACCAAAATGACCGACACGGTAAATACGGATATCTAGATAGCTTAAATTACTGTTCCGATTTAATATATGACCCAAATAGATTTAGGACAGATTCTGATAACGATACGGTTAACAAAACACTATTTACCCCTATAGTTACGACACCGTACTCTCCTACTGTTTACCAAAAAGAATACACTGAAGACATGAGGCAACCAAGTCCTTTTGAGGCCCCTGATGACATTAATATACTATTTTCTACTGTTAATACGGTTAGATCTAGGACTAGTACCTTTTTCACTTTCCCAGAGGTTGTACAGGATAACCATAGGATAGACAATATTGTTGAATCCAACACAGTAGATATTGATGCGGATCATGTAGTCGCGGATACGGGAATCCTTGCAGATAGTATAAATAACCCAAGTCCTTCGCATTATAACACTTCATGTTCTTCGGTGTCAGAGGCTGACATTGGCGGTATTTTCAATCCCAACCACAATTTTTTTGCGTTTCGTAATCCCGATAGAACTGCCCTAAATATTAATAATAGCACGATTTTCAAGAAACGTAAATTTAAAAATCATTTAACGATAGAAGATAACAAGTTGAAAAATGCTATGCTGGGCACCACCATATCTGATAACGAAAAATTATTATGGGGCATGATAGAAGCAGTTAAGGTGCGTGATGCGTTTTTCGAATCCGGTCAAGTGATCAAGGTTGACAAGAACTATGAGGCTATAGTTACTGAGTCTTATACATGGGGTAAAGATGACAGAGGGTTACATATGACGTCAATAAGTTTGGCTATAGACGAATTAAACTTCACTCATCGACATGTAGGATGAAATGGTATTCTTGGTGTACATTAAGCACCAAACTACTCATCTTTACATTACGTACAATTGCTGTTTGCACTCCAAAGGCAGACGGCACGGGTCAAAAAGATGAGTCAATTTATTTAATGGAAAAACTTATATTATTATATAAACATCTCGGTATTAAACAATTTGTTCAGGATACAATATATAGTAGTAATAAAATCAGAACAAACTGCCCACCTATCAGTAAAGATTTGTTTACGGTCACTAGCATCGTTGCGAAAAAGATTTCTTGGCCATTAGACATATACTCGTATCAGGACATTAAATCAGAGCTTAAAATTAGAATCAATTCCGAATCTAATTTGTTTAGCTGTCTAAAGTCTCCATCCTAAAATCAACTAACGATGGAAACGACACGAACAAGATCACAAACAGCGGAGAGAATAAACACGCGGGAGGTACCGAGGGTTAATCACTACAATCAGGTCAGTGTCTTACATGTCAATGAACTACCAAATTTCGATAACATGAATTATTTAAATGAAGACCGCGAGAGGGCCGAAGCACAAGCTATGTCCCCTGGGGTTCATTCTAACATAGTGCGGCCAAACGATCTGGTTATTCAGTTTTGTCCGGCGAACATGTACTTCGGTAAGTCGCGTCTTAAGGATCACAGTTTCTTCAGTAAATTTAATATGCTCACAACCATTACCCAGAGCAACCCTATAATGGAAAATTTTATTCCTCCTAAACCAGTTGTTCCTGGTTTAGAGTTTCGACATTCAAATTTATCTATATATCAATCAGATTTACTGCCATCCTTAAATGAAGCTAATCTAATTATCAACAATAAGAGTTTTAAAATTCCAAAGTCCAAATTTAACGCTAACAAGAAAATCAATCCTACAAAAATTAATCTTACCATTGCTTATGTCAATGTCAATCGACCCATCCAATTGAAGCTGCAAAGAATGGTGGATACCTTCGAAACTGTGTCTTGTTTTTTGTTGTCTGAATTAGAGACGAATGAATTCGAGCTTACCGGTAATCGAGTTATCCCAATAGGTTACAGATTTTTTACTCATGATTATATCACTGTTGGAAAGGATCGATGCATCCTATCCATGATACTATATAAAACGTCTATTCACAATTGTATGACTCAAATCCCAGTTCCTGCCCCATTTACTATGGCCAAAATCAAATGCAATAATAGAACGATAAATATGGCTACTTTTTATAGACCGATCAAATCGTCAGTCAAATGGGCGGCTTTAGGGGGAGAACAAATTTTCCTACAATCATTTGATCGCGTTTTGAGCATTCAAAGAAAAGTTCCTGCAATCATTGCAGGTGATTTAAATGGGAGCATTAAGAAATGTCGAAATAATTATGAAAAGACCTTTATACCGCAGATGCGACTAGCTTTAAGTCTATACGATAACATGGTGGACAAGCCTACTTTTCATAAAGTTAACCGTAGCAATAAATTAGGAAGTTCCACAATCGACCTTGTTATGACCAAAAGCTTGTTCACAAAGAAGGAACAATTTTCGGGTACGGCATGGCTGGGTAATGACGGCCACGATGTTATCGCTCTCCATATTAACTCGATCACCGATAAAGCAATAAGTAACATTTTAATTGAAAAACGGCCACCGTTGGACAAACCATTATTTAGAAATCTAGCAACTTCTATGCTTCCAGCATTAATAGCTGAAATGGATATAAATCTTAAACGCGATATTGTCGGTCTCACCGGGAACATTGATGATCCCCACAGTGGCGTGGTTAATGGTAACCTAGTTAATTATGACAAAGTCTTCTCATCCGATTTTTTGTTCACATTTATTAATGAACTTGCTGGACTTCTACAACCGGTAACAACTGTGAATTTGCCAGTAATAGATCACACAAAAATGATTTCAAGTGAAAGTCGGCAATTGCGAAATGTTATAAGTGGTCTAGATAGATCGCGCTCGGTGGTGAACGATCATGACTGTTCTAATATATTAGATCTACAAATTTTACAGCTAAACAAACTTGCTAATAGACTATATAAAAAGGATAGAAGGTCCTTTTTTGGGAATGGCAAGATTTTGGATTTTCTAAATGATATTGATTTATACAAACTCAATAAACGTCTGAATCCCAAAGACAGGTACAATTCGTCTTGCTCTGAAAAATACTCGGCTAATTTATTAGCAAAGGAATTTGTCAGCCTTTACAGCAAAATTATCCAACATACTTTATTACATTGTCCTTCATATGGTATTGATTCACTTATTCCATATATATTTTCGAAAATGATCTGACTAGCTGGGACGAGTTTTGTAATAGCTCAAAAAATTTCGACCAGTGTCTATTCTCACTAAAACCATTCACCAGAGGTCTGAATTCAAATCTTAATGGCAACATATTTAAGGCTTTGCCGATTGAATTTCGAGAACTCATATATAAATCCATTCAAAGATATCTTTTCAAGGGAGTGTTCCCTGACCGTTTTTTGGTGACCAAATTTGTTAACATTTTAAAGAAGGGGGATGTCAATGACATCAAAAACCGACGTTTTTTATCCGTTGGCATGGCCGAACAACAATTGTTGGGCAAGGTTGTGGCCACCTCTTTACAGGCATTCTGTGAAAGAAAGAATATCTTTGATAAGAGGCAATTTGGCTTTCGGAAAGCCTCCGGCTGCGACTTAGCCGTCGCCAATCTTATATATGAGGTCTCACGTTTACATAATAGTGCTGCGATAGTGATTATAGGCCTGGATCTAAGCTCCGCATTTTTTTGCGTTAAGTTTAACATAATAAGAGCCATTTTGTCAAGGCAATGTTGTTTTTCAACAGCCTTTTAAGACAAAGGAGCGGGCAGTTAATTTCCGGTGGGGTCAGATCTGATACATTCGATATACCCATGGTCGGTTGTATGCAGGGCGCCGCAACATCGCCACTATTATTTAATCTAACGATTAATTCTTTTATAAAAAAGGTCATCGGAAATGACAACACGCTTAATCATATGTCTGGTTGCATGGCCCAATGCTATGCAGACGACAGTCTGATAGCAATTTGGGATGTCGACCAGACTAAAATTATGTCTAGAATGCAGAACCTTTTGGTCAATACAAAAACGTATATGGCTAACTGCGGCTTTCAAATAAACAATTTGAAAACAGTCGTTTTGTACACCGGAAATAAAGCTAAGATAAGAGATTTACCTACCACGTTTAGTACCTGTCTGGGGGATTTAAAAGTGTCTAAAACTATTACAATTCTAGGCATTAGACTAGACGATCAGCTTAGTTTTAAGCCTCAACTTACATATATTATCACCAAATTACGAGCCCAAATTTTTATTATTAAAAATCTACTAAATATGGGGACAAAAAGACAGCTGCTGAAAGTTGCGTTTTCCAGTTCCTCAGGTTTGCTGAAATTTAGACTGGGTATCCAGCCACCGTGGAGGGCTCAAGATTATCTGCGAATTCAAACTATATTGAATGAGCAGATCAGATTGATTCTGGGAATCAAACTAACTAAGGATACTAATATTTCGCAAAAGAACCTTCTGCGAATGGCTGAATGGTGCCCAGTACATTATTCACATAGGAAAATGGTGATGGGCACAATAAACAGAATATTACGAAATGGCAAGCCTGAGGATCTGTACATTTATGTGGCCAAGTCCACTCAATATTCGGATGGAACGACTTTTTATGATAGCAATCGAATTAGAAACAATACTGGCTTTACCAAGCTACTATCTGAAGGACTTAGAGTACCCTTCATGAGTCATAATCCATGGAAATACAAACATCCTAACAAAGCCCACAAATATTTTCCTCTCTGCCATAGGCATTGGTTAAATGATATCCCAGAATTTATTAGGGAACTTCTTGGCTCTAAGAACTTTGACATTGAAACTATGTTATATTATAACACCAAATGTTTCCACAGATTTGGCATGAACCCAAATAACTGCTCAAGCTGTAAAAATACGCTAAAAATGAATGACAGAACACTTATAAATGCCATGAGGGATAACATCATATGTTTAATGAACAAAGAAATCAATATAGATGAGCTAGTCGGTATGAATGATGGCACTATTAGAATTCTTGCCGATCTAAGCCCTCATTACACCACCCAATTTAAATCTGCGATTAAGGATAATGACGGTTTGCTGTGGTGATAATGATTAAAAGTAACAACATATTAGTAGTAAAACTCTTACTATTATCTCATTGAGGTTGTTTAAGTCATCTTTGATGTTCATTGATGCTGATCAGCTATGACGTCTTGTTCAGGAGTTGTTCTTTGGTTCGTAACATAACCATTATCATGAACTGTCTGTTTCAAAATGTGATAGCTTGTTCCATAAAGATATATTCAGGCATTTCTATTTAACACATTTGATCCTGATTTTCTGCCATTTCCGTATCCTGCTCGATATGACATTCGTAACTATTTAACGTCTGTTACAACTCGCGGTTGTTATCTGAAACTACTTCACTGGTATCGTCATCCACTCCTGATTTGAGGCAATATGAAATGATTTGACACCATAAACTCTACTGAGATGATAATACAATATAAAGTCATGGAATAATTATACAAATTTGACCACCGTACCGGATGAACATGCTCGACGGCCAGTAAATGGACTGATTCCCGCTGTTCATTATCAACTCAACCCATCTGACTCCATCAATACGTTCACCTTAATCGCAGTCACGAAGGTTGTCACAGTTAACAACTCGAAAAGATTGCAAATCTATATCAAATGGAGACCTCAAAACATGAATATGACTACATTAGTCACAGAAATGACATTTTCAATTCGATAGGATGATCTCATCTTTTTATCCCTGCTGTCCACGTTTTACTTTTTATTTTTGTTCTCATCACATCATATGGCCTTTTAAGATCAATGATCACCAGGGCATATTCACATATTTCTGTTCTGCTAATATGCTAAATATGCTAATATGCTATATATTACAACTATAATTGTGTGTTACCCATCACATATTATATGATCTATCAAACTTAAAACTATGTTACACATATTTTACAACTACTATCCAGACATTACACAAATTTTTGCATTTGCAATATTGTATTTATTATTTATCGTGTTTTAAACAAATATAGTACTGCAGTTACGTACTGCCACACAGCATTGGCTATTATTTACACTCTGATGATTGTCAGATTTCAATCACTGGGACAACAGGTTGCAGATGGCAGGAAAATAGGGTGTATGACTATCATTATGTCTGTTTTAGAGGATCGTATCTGGTTTTGGTTTAGGAATTTACGTACGGGTAAATACTCAGATTATCCATTACCTAAATTATTTAACAGTTAATTCCTGAGGCACTCGACAGCTTACAATATTGAGATACCGGGAACGTAGGGCTCGAACATCAGGTTCTTGCATTGAATCAATCTTACATTGTAGAATTCCGCAATGTACTGAAAACCGGGTTTCACTCTTCTGATGTTATGGACCTTGATAAGGGTGTACATATCAAGGACATGCTTTTCATCTACCAAGACATTTTGGAGGTCTTCTAATCGACGTGGTAGTTTGATGTCATCTTCCAGTTCTCCGAGAGCATTTATATTGCCTATAGACATGGATATTAATAAAGTTGGGTACACGTCATAGTTCAATTAAATTTCTGGAGTGTCTATACTGAGGTCTGATTATCTGATAGATATGTTTTCAGATAATTCTGCATCATATTCAGATCATATTAAGATGAACATTCACCAGGATATATACTGAACGAAAGCCTACCCTGTGTTTGCGCATATATGCTGTGCGTATATATATTAATATATAAATCAGTGATAGTGGTTCGTAATCATTATATAAATATGATTATGTTGACTGGATAGCGTGTAGGTTGGTTTGAAGTTACTTACATAAATATCTTACGCAGTTCAGCAGTGCTCTGAACTGGATTTTATTGGTCATGCAGCCGCTGAATGTGCAACAGGGCTCGCTTCCAGCTCCAATAGCATGCTTCAATAGGACTCGCATGTGGGTGCTATCACACTTTCTGAACAAGTATACATAAAAACAAACATCCACGGCAATTTATATACCATATATGTTCGGTATATTTGATTATGTTTCGGTGGAGGTAGGAACGGAATATTGTCCCACACCATATGGCTATCAAATGATAATGAACACCTTAGGTAAACATAATTTTCATAGAAATTTAAATATAAACAGGATGTAAATTTAAACTTTGTAAAAACTATGTTTTTTTATACAATTAGGGTAAATGAGCAATATACTCCTACATGTCCGGCCCGCTCGGGGACACATACATCAGTGGATTGAGCTTAATTTTTACTGGTCTCATACCTTGCAATCAATTCTTCCATAAGGCGGTCTTGTTCCTGGGAATATTGCAATGTTGAAGCCCCCAAATGCTTCATCTTGTTCCTTTCCTTGTTTCTGGTTGTCGGTCCCCAGTTGTCTATAGTATACTGCCAGTCTTTACAGGACAGTATAGTATCGATACCTCTCAACACATATCTTCCCCATGGCTGTAACATAGTGAAATCAAGTGCGTATTCAGTCGCTAATGGATGATCCCCACGGAGTATTAGACACAAGACGGTTTGAACTATTGACGAGGGTCCAAGAAAGCGCTTTTTTGCTATTGTTTCAGAGGGGTCACATGTTCGTAACAGCAGATGGACTCCATTGTGAAGCTGATACTTCTTGTTGTTGAAGTATAAATCTCTGCCATCAAGAAATCCAGCTAAAAAAAATCACATTAACTATACATAGCATGACGGATTTGTGTAAAATTCAAGTTTGTTTTTATTATATTTAACACTTCTATTTTAACGCTTATTATTCGCCCTGGTAGTATAATTCTAGTCGCTTATTATATTTAACGTGTCTCTCACGTTTAAAGTATAATCTGCCCGATACGTATAATTTTACTGACAAACCTAAGCTGCTGATCTTTTGATCACTGGTTACTCTGGAAGTAGCCTATATCCAAAAATATAGTAATTATATTTATACGTTTTGTTTTTACTATGAATAAGCTGTATCAAAGTGTCTTGGAATTGCCCATTTACCTCTTCAATACTACTCTTAATATATTGGCATATAAGGTCTCGATTAGTAAGATACCTAAATCGACTAAGATTCTAGCAAATTAAACATATAACCTGAGTTCTCAGACCTGTGGGACAATTACTGTTTAAACACACTTGTCTAAACACCAGGAAGTTTTCAGAGTCCTTTTCAAATGATAATACAATTGATAACATACAAATGATTAGGTATACCCTTGGCTGTTTGCGTATATCCGTAGCGGAAAATAACAGTGCTGGGTTCTCATTTAACTTGAAAATATAACTATGTTTTTTAAATGAAATAAGCATTTATGTTAAATGAGCAAAAATTGCTGCAACGTTTCTGGTGCAAAAGTATATGTGTAACTGACAGGGGTCCCAGAGGGTTATAAAGATAAATTGCGGGGCCTAATTATGATATAAAGTATAAATACTTACTAGTTATTATATCCTTCAGATATATATAAACGGTGTTCGACAGACTTTTTGGTGCCAGAAATGTTGGTCCTAAATTCAGTCGTTGCTGGGATAGATGACACTCGTAACTGTCGCACTTGAGCACAGTATTTTCATCTCGGTGGTCAGCTTGACATCTGGTCTGTTCCATCAAAGCCACCTGCCACAAACCGCGATAGGGTTGACGCGAAATATTCTTAAGCCACTGTGCACGCCGTATGGGAGATTCTTTGGATAGGGACAGTAATACACCCTTATCATTTAACTCTTTCGCGGTTAAATTTAATTCTACGCTACAGTTCTGCCCATAATCCACCTCTGCTATCGGGCCATCGGAAGTGATTGTCACTTTCTCCGGTATTCTAAATAATATGGGTTATTGTATGTTAAATGCATGATATAGTCACAGTATTTTCCTACCACAAAAATTTCTCAAATTTGAAAAACTTTGTGTATATAAATTCCTAAT